>CAIGRH010166447.1:0-10315 GCA_903798295.1 Fraxinus nigra | reverse complement strand
TATTTTGCTTAGCATTATTCAATTATGTGATAAATGTTACAATATTAGATTCGATTCTTCCAAATACCTTATTAAGAATGCTACATCAAAAGATGTGATTTTTGTAGGAAGCCGAAATAAAGATATTTATTTCATAAATATTGAATATGAAAATAATGGATATTGTTTACTTGGGCTAAAGGACGAAATATGGCTATGGCATAGAAGAGTATGCCATGTTATCATGGATCTTATTTAAGAAATTTCAAAAAATCGTTTTGTGAAAAGATTGCCAAATTTGAAATTTGAAAAAGATAAAATTTGTGTTGCATGTCAATTGGGTAAGCAAGTGAAAAGCTCTTTCAAACCAAAAGGTTTCTCTTCAACTACAAAGCCTTTGCAACTTTTCCACATAGATCTTTTTGGACCTTCAAGAATGACTAGCTTAGGCAGTAAACATTATGCTTCCATTATTGTTGATGATTTTTAAAGATTTACATGAGTCATATTTTTAAATGTAAAGGATGAAGCCCTAAAAGTTTTTAAATATTTTTGCAAAAAGGTTGAAAATGAAAATGGCTGCACTATTATGACTATTAATAGTGACCATGGTAGAGAGTTTGACAACCTTGCTTTTGATGAATTTTGTAACGAAAATAGATATGAACATAATTCTTCGGCTTCTAGAACTCCTCAATAAAATGGTATAGTAGAAAAGAAAAATCGTACATTACAAGAAATAGCTATGACCATGTTAAATGAGAATAATTTACCTAAGTATTTTTGGACCGAAGCCATCAACACCGCATGCTACATTATAAATAGAGTTTTGACAAGCCGTAAGAAAACCAAAACTCCTTACGAGCTTTGGAAAAATAGAATTTTCAACATTATCTATTTCAAAGTTTTCGGGTGCAAATGCTTTATCTTAAACACAAAAGATAATTTGGGCAAGTTTGACTCAAAATTCAACGTTGGAATTTTTCTAGGATACTCATTGACTAGTTAGGCTTATAGAGTTTTCAACAAAAGAACTCTAGTTATTGAAGAATCTATGCATGTAACTTTTGATGAGACTAACCTTCTTGATATTGAGAAATGTATTGATGATGATGTAGGTTTGGAAATTCCTTTTGAACAAATGAATATTCAAGACCAAAACAAAGGAGTGTCAAATGAAGAACAATCAAAGGAACCAAACGACCAAGAAAGGGGAGAAAAGCCAATCAAATCACAAAGCGATCCCACATTACTAAAGGAATGAAAATTCGTTCCATTTCATCCAAAGGAGTTAATAATAGGCAATCCATCAAAAGGTATCACTACTAGAACTTTTCTTAGAAATCATATTTGTAGTTGTGTATTCATCTCACAAATCGAACCTAAAAATTTCTAAAGAAGACGAGTTTGATGAGTTTTGGATTCTAGCAATGCAAGAAGAACTAAATCAATTCAAAAGAAACCATGTTTAGGATTTAGTTGCTAGACCAAATAATCAAACCGTAATTGGTACTAAATAGATCTTTAGAAACAAACGAGATGAAAATAGAATTATTGTGCGTAACAAGGATGGATTAGTGGTCCAATGATACAATCAAGAAGAAGGCATTGACTATGAAGAAGCATTCGCACCGGTTGCTAGATTAGAATCCATTCGCATGCTTCTTACATTTGCGTGTCATAAAAATTTTACTTTATCAAATGGATGTTAAAAGTGCATTTTTAAATGGGTTTATTTAAGAAGAAGTGTTTCTTGAATAACCACCCAGCTTTATAAATCACAAGTTTCCAAACTATGTTTTTAAACTTAAAAAGTTCTTTACGATCTAAAACAAGTTCTTAGAGCTTAGTATGAACGATTGAGCAAATTTCTATTCTCAAATGGTTTTTCAATTAGGAAGGCGGATACTACTCTTTTTATTAAAACCCATAAAGAAGATATGTTTATTGTTTAAATTTATGTTGATAACAATATTTTTTGGGCAATAAACATTCATCTTTGTGAAGAATTTCGAAAAACATGAGCATGAAATTTGAAATGAGTATGATGGGAGAACTTACGTTCATTCTCGGGCTTCAAATTAAACAAACGTGTGATGGCATATTCATAAATCAAAGTAACTACATATTGACATGTTGAAAATGTTCGATATGAATGATTTAAAGCCAATGAATACTCTAATGAGCACATCCATATAGCTTGGCAAAGATGATCAAGGTAATTCCGTTGAAATCACTAAAGATCGAGGTATGATTGGATCTCTTCTTTATTTAACCGCTAGTAGGTCCGATATTATGTTTTGTCTATGCTTATGTGCTCGATTTCAATCAAATACTAGGGGATCCCATCTTAAAGCCGTGAAAAGAATATTTAGATATCTTAGTGGGACTCGAACCTTAAGACTTTGGTATTTTAAAAATACTGACATTGACCTACTTAGCTATTCGGATGCTAATTGGGCCGAATGTCAAATTGACGAAAAAGTACTAGCTGCACTTGCTACTTTCTAGGTTTTGTTCTAGTATCGTGGTTTAGCAAGAAATAAAATTTTGTGGCATTATCTATGGCCGAGGCCGAATATATGTCGGCCACGAGTTGTTGTGCACATGTGTTGTGGATGAAACAAACTCTTTCTTAATGATTTTCATTTATGTTATGATCATATTTCTATTATATGTGATAACACTAGTACCATAAATTTATCTAAAAATCCCGTGTTGCACTCTCGAACTAAATATATTGAAATTAGACATCATTTCCTTAGAGATCACGTTCAAAAGGGTAACATTACGTTAGAATTTGTCGACAACGAAAACCAATCAGTCGACATTTTCACCAAACCTCTTGCACTTGACCATTTTGCCTTCATTCGAAGAGGTTTAGGCTTCATCAATGAAAAAGAAGTGTATGATTATAATTACATGCCTTGTATATGCTGCATATCCAATTTTAGGTGATATGGACGAGGACCAAACAAGACATCCGGATGGCTGAACCGGACGTTCGGTTCAGCGACTAGGACGATTTTAAATCGCGAACCAGACCTTTCCTTTCTCATTTCCTCTCATTTCTCTCCCAAAATCTCTTCTCCTTACCTCACTTTTTTACCTCAAAACATCAAATACACCTCTATTTCACAAGATACGTCACTTTTAAATTTCAATTTCTCACAAAATTTCACTTTTCGTCATTCTCACCCAAAATTTTCGAACCCTAAATCTCTCACACACACCTTCGATCTTCATCCATGGCAAGCACAAGAAGCAAAAGGAAATGCCTCAAAAGCATGGTACGATGCTCTCATCTACCTTCTTCCGACGAGGACACAAATTTTGAACCCGATGTGCCGGTCAACCCTTTTGCAACATCACCTATTCTAATTGATAAAAACGTTGATTTTGCCAATTTTACTATTAAAGCACCTGCATTTCACATTGAAGAAATTTTTGAAAACGTGGGTTGGATTCCAATTGCCACATTAGAAGAAAATGCATATTCACGTCTTATGCAAGAGTTTTATCACACCATGGCAATTTTGCATTCAAATGAAATTTCTTATTTTATTAAAAATAAACGTGTTGTTATAAACCGAGCACTCATTCGTGACCTCTTAGAGCTTGAAGAATGTAGCACTCAAATCTTTTTACACAAAACACATCGTAAGCTCGACGATTACGCCCCTACCGAGACTTGTCGTTGCGTCACCAGAATGTTTTTTGAAAATATTACCAAAATTAGTGCACATCAATTATCTTTTCCATGCAAATTTTTACAACATCATTGCAAATTTTATTGTTCCTCGGAAAGGCCATCGAGATGAAGTGAGCTCGTTTGATCTCTTTCTTCTCGATTCCCTTCTTGCTGGTAGAAACTTGATTTTTCAACAATTGCAATAGGCCTCATGAAACTTGTGCACTCCACACAGGCTATCAAGGCCTTACAATATGACATGCTTCTTACAAAATATTTGTGTTAGATGATGAGGCATATATTTCACCAAAACCCACCAATACCATCAACATTCATACACTTAAACACGTGAAAATAGTTAAGAACACGGTCAATGGGTGGTACACACAAAAGNTTTGATCTCTTTCTTCTCGATTCCCTTCTTGCTGGTAGAAACTTGATTTTTCAACAATTGCAATAGGCCTCATGAAACTTGTGCACTCCACACAGGCTATCAAGGCCTTACAATATGACATGCTTCTTACAAAATATTTGTGTTAGATGATGAGGCATATATTTCACCAAAACCCACCAATACCATCAACATTCATACACTTAAACACGTGAAAATAGTTAAGAACACGGTCAATGGGTGGTACACACAAAAGAGTTCGACCCCACCTCGGGTCCATCGACTCTACCATTTGAGGCGATGAAGATGAGGATGAAGATACTGATATACCACCCACTCCACAACATGTTCCTAGTACTCATTCTTCTTAGAGTGGATTCACATTCACCGAAGATCACTACAACATGATGAATGGTCATGTTGGCTCCTCGAGAGTTGAAAGTACAGCATGACGAGATTTTAGCTCAATGGGATGCTATTTTAACACAACAGGCGGACATGCAAGCTCAGTAGCATGCCTTCTATACTCACTTTTATACCCTGTTTCCTCCTCCTCCAGAGACATAATTCTTGATCATTCTCGATTATCATGCATTTATTTTTCCTTATTTTTGTTACTTTAGATATTTCACCCAACTTTTATGATGTTGAATGTTTCGTTTTGAATTATGTTGAAATTTCATTTCGCTATGTTTTGATTATGTTCTTCTATGCTCTATTCTTTTTGTTTATGCCAAAAGAGGGAAAACATATGAGATGATTTGATGATATGACTTACATGCTTAATGTAAGGGAAAATTCTCAATGATATGATTTGCATACCTAATGTAAGAGGAACTCTTGATCTATAAAACATAGGGAGAACAAAATTGCAAATATTTGAATTGTGAAAATTATATGAGGCACTTATTCTATTACAAATCATCTAGTGTTTGTCATAATGAAAAGGGGAAATTGTTGACCTATGGTCAAACTGTATGTTTTGATTATAACAAACAATTTATGTATATCTCTAATTTAATCTTTAAATTGATTACATGTTGGCAAATTGAGTCAAACCCATTGAAAGAGAAGTAGTCAATCAAGCAAGATCAAAATTTACATGTTGGCAAATTGAGTCAAAGTCATTAAACGAGAAGTTATCAATCAAGGAAGCTCAAAAAAAGATCGATTGAACACTCATGAAGACAAGTTTTACGTCACTTAAATTCAAGCAACAAATCGAGCAATCGCGCCAAATTAGTCGAAGACTTTGTAACTAGATTTCTCTTGGTTCGGTTGTAAATGTAAATCACTTTAATTCTTGAAAATGACACTTTGAGTTCAAGTGATGATTTTCTCGTACACGACAAAATTTACGAGACGAAAAATATTTACACAAAATTATTTATTTGAAAGGGAAATTTTTCCAAGTTATTTCTTCAAAACTATTAAAACAAAATTACTTTGAAAAACAAGGTAAAAACATCATTGATTGCAAACAAAATAAAAAGGAAAACGATCCTGACCAATTCTGGTTATCTGGAATTCCGGTTCGCCAGCATCGACCAGTTTTTTGACTATTCTGATAGGGTTGTTCAAATGGTAAGTTGGGTCATCCGGTACCATCCGTAAGTTGGGTCGTCCGATTCTGAACTGGACGTCTAGATGGTCGTCCGGTTGGACAGAAAATTTTGTATTTTTCAACTGCTATAAATACCAACTCACCTAATATTTGAAGAATTACTTTTGATCATTCAATTTGATACTTTTTGAGCCAACATTGATCTCTTATATCATTTATTATCAAATCATTTTGCTCCTGAAAAATCTTTGAACAAAACTAATTCTTGAAAATTATTTATACATCAACTATTTACACACCAAACACTTGAGCTTCATTCATTGATATCCATTAAAGTGTTTGCCTACTTCTCTTCTTATATTGAACCTTGTATTCATCATTTACTAAGAAGAGAAGATTTCACTTGTAAACTCAATTTAAATTGTGGGTCTTACTAAGGTCTCGGAAAGCTCAACGTTGTAAAAGGATCGGTGCTCCTTGGTTGTAAGTNATTTATTATCAAATCATTCTGCTCTTGAAAAATCTTTGATCAAAATTAATTCTTGAAAATCATTTTATACATTAAAGATTCATACACCTAACTCTTGAGCTTCATTCATTGCTATCCATTAAAGTGTTTGCCTACTTCTCTTCTTATATTGAACCTTGTATTCATCATTTACTAAGAAGAGAAGATTTCACTTGTAAACTCAATTTAAATTGTGGGTCTTACTAAGGTCTCGGAAAGCTCAACGTTGTAAAAGGATCGGTGCTCCTTGGTTGTAAGTTACCGGAAGCGTTGTAAAGGGTTAGATTGCACCATAAGTCAATCAATATAGTGAAAAAGGCATTGCTCGTGCTGTAGAGCTTGGTAACAAGGGACGTAGATCATTGTATTGGATCGAACCTCCATAATTATATCGTTTGCACTCTTTATCCCTTTTACTTAATACTTTTATTTTGTGCAACTTATTTGCTTATTTGTATTTAGTTGTCTTCATTTATTTGCTCACTTATTGTATTAAAACTTGTATTATTAACGAAAAAGTTTTAATAACCAATTCACCCCCCTCTTGGTTAGCCAATTTTAGGCTTTCATTATGACATTCGGATAAAAGATTGCTTGGCTGACCCGTATGTGTCTGCTTCTTAAACTATCCAGTATTCTTATTCTTATCGCGCCGCTTACTTTTTTCGAAGTCATTATGATGTCCTTGATTTACCAACTTCACCCCGAGTAGGTTACTATTTGAGCTTTCTTTACACTGCCTGAAAAAGTAGTGAGATAGCGTGAACTCACAATCTGCCTGATCTTTGGGCGTAGGCCCCTCTTGTAACGTTTTGCCTTCATGAGCTCGATACTTACAAGGTGTAGGGCATATCGGGACAATTCCTTGAACTTGCTCTCGTACTCAGAAATTTACATATCTCCCTGTACTAGTCCTAAAGAATTTTGTCTCCTTATATCACAAAGCGTGAGGAAAATACTTTTATGTTAGCTTTATCTTGAATTGAGTCCATGTAAGATTACGTAGTTCCTCCTTGGTGTGAGTGCGTGATGAGGATTCTCACCAATGGACTGCCTTCAGATTACCATAAACTCGGCACATAGTACCTTTTGATTTTATGGACATGAGATAAGTCAGAAGATCTTCTCAATAGTACGCAACCACTCATCTGCTGCCAGATGGTTTTTCTTGCCATCAAAAGTAGGGGGTCGATATCTTTGAAACTGTTCTACCGTCGAAATTTGTGGTACAGTCAGGAATGTTAGTGGCACCAACGGTGCTTGGAGAACTGGTGGAGCTTGAGGTACTGGAGGTGTAGCTTGATCAGCCAATACCTGTTTCAACTCATCAATTTCTCACTTTAACTCCCTAATTGTCCTCGTTTGCGCCATATTCCTATATGTCATAATAATTGTAATCTCATTTAGAGAAGTCAACGATACTTGCACGAAATAGGTAAAAGATTTACAGTTCAACATCTTTTATTATTATCTCAAACGAATCCTTAAAGAAAACACAAAATAATAAAAGAGTGTTTGACGCTAATCAACAGAAAAGCAAAAAGAATCCTACTAGACATCAATAACAATTAAACTAAATAAAATCTACTAAAATTCCACTCCTCTATTCATCATTGTCATAATCTTCACTAATCCATCCTCCATGAACCCTAGGTTTCTTAGAATGTTGCGCCTCATCGTCTGAAATAGGTGGAGGAGCATCTTCACGAATGTACATCTCCGTAGGTACATTATCATCCTCAGGGATTGTAAGTCGGCCCAACTCCCATTGCTCAATCAGCTCCGCACAGAAGGCCTCAAAGTCAATCTCTCTAGGCAAAGTAGGCACAGCAACTCCCCATAAATAATCGTAAATCGATTCGGCCCTTTCTAGCCACTCTTCTGGCAAGGTATCAATAAGGAGATGGGTAGCCCGACGACCAGTGACCATATGGCCTAGTCGTCGCACCTCCCTCCACCTTACTAACATCTCCCAAATGTGTTGGCCCATATTGTGCGCTGGATTCCACTGATACTCTTCATATTGCCTCATGATCTCATATCGATGAGACGTCAATGAAGTCGTCTTCCTACAAGTTTTCTTAGTCCGAACCATCTGTGTCATACCAATTATTTGAAGTCCAATTAGTGGGTATCTAATTAATTTAATTAATTCTTGAGGACTAAAATAAACATTTAATTTGGTTACGTTCTCAAAGGACTTGGTATAATAATGATTATCTACAAAAAGTATTCAAACTCATACGTATATTCATATTCATACTTACATTTCAAATATTTTATATAGAATACACTTTCTCATACTCATCACATAGATACAAGTATATTTACAAAACTTTCTTTACCTCAAAATCGACATAATGCGGCTATGGCAGGCACAATGCTCAGGATCTTCATAAAAATTTGATCAACTATATATGTGACAAAAAAAACCCCTAAGATATGGTTTCTAATGCAAGTCTATAGAAAATACACCATGCTTAATACCTAGTTGTAGCACTCTAGAATTCTTGAAATTCGAAGCATTACAAGAAAAGATCTTCTTAGTTGGGGCTCGTTAATGTTAACCAAAATAAATTGTAAATAATAAAATCTTGGATTTCGAAATATATAAAAATAATGAAAGATATTTGTCCATATAGACATAGAAAATTATGGTGCAATTTGATTTTGGGAAAACATCTTGAGAAAATCCAGCTAATACCGATTGTGTAGCAGCGGAGAGAAAAACATGTTTGTTGTAGCAGACGTTGACTAAAATTTATGAAATTTTAACACAAATTATAACACTCATATACGTATAATATAAAGAAATGGGATCTCGACGATAATGTTTGAAACACAAAAATATTTTTCAACTATGCTGGATAATATTTTCGAAACTGACCCTACGCGATCTACTAAAATCGACATACCTTTTTCTCTAGGTAATATTTTAAGAAAATTCAAAAGAACACTATTAGAAGACTCGTAAATCTTTCAAACCCCACTAATTTTACTCTAAAACATGCACCACAGCTCAAGTTATACCATTTTTAAGTAGGATGATAGAATATGAGAATTCAATTCAGCAATAATTAAACTTCATGCATAGTCAATCCAACACTTTTAAATTATAGTCGACATGAAATGTATATAAAAATTAGACAAAATAGACACTTAAACATCTTAAAAGTGTCATCTAAATGTTCATAAGAGATTTACATAATTGGAAATTTACTAGAAAGTTCAAATCGCCGAGCACTTGCCACTATGTCAAACCACTGTCATGCCTTGAATTAACCTGTAAATTTAGTAGGGATGAGTACCACAAATAATACTCAATAGGAAACACTCAAGTAAATGATAAAAAAACATGTTTTCTAGAAATGCAAACTATGGTTATTTGTCTCACCGTCAATTGCAAAGCAAATTGGTGATCAAACAGTTTACTTACTCTTAGGTTTTGATAACTGCTTTCAAGTAACAAAAATAATCACTTTATCTCTTATTTGTATCACCAAATTGTGCTTCCATTCTCTCATGAGTAACACAATAACACGTTTAATGCAAATTGAAAACCAATAATTTTTACTTCACTTACAAAAGTTCCGAAAACACCCTACCTTAAATTCTTGGAATTTGAATACCTTTTTGTGTCCAATTTGTAATAAAATGCCATGTACTCTTAGCCTCTCCTTTAAAAAATTTCAGATTCAAAGTGTCTTTGGTCTATGGAAAAATGGCAAAATAAATTTATGTATAGGTATAAAAGCTTGGGAGGAAAAACATGGCTTTTGGAGGTTGTAGGAGGTCATGGTTTTATATTGCAAATGGGTGGCGGTTGACAATTAATTAAATGGGGGTTATTACGAATAATGTGCGTGGGGAAGTTATGGCAAGTGGATGGTATAGGATACCTTAGCAGAGGAAAATCATGAGTGAGAAGAATTCAAAATAGTGAGATTGAATTTGGGTTTATTTGGTACAATATAATTGGTGTATTTAATTTTTAAAATTTAAGCACTTAACATAGGCAACAATTAATAATAAGTGTGTTGGCACAAATAACGTAATCAAATCAAAATAAAAATTTGCCGTTTAAAGAAATTTGATACCTTACAAAACCTTTAAAAAATAAATAAATTAATATATATATATATATATATATATATATATATATATATATAAACACACACAAAA
>CAIGRH010166440.1:0-17308 GCA_903798295.1 Fraxinus nigra | reverse complement strand
AAAAAACGATTTCTTTCTTTTTTAAATTCCTTTTCTACTTATTCCTTAAGCCATAAAAGCACTACATTGCTAGCAAGACGTCAGATAATAAATATAGTGGAAATAATATGTCCAATCTTATCACTACTCTATTAAAAGAGATGATGGCCAAATAATGTTTATTTTTGCATCCTCTATTTCACACTTAAACTAGTTGTTGATCATTCATTATCTGGTTTCGCTATAATCAATTACTAATTGATATTTAAACTGTGGTTTTTCTATTGATAGCCACAATTGTTGACTGTGTTTCTTCTCAATTTTAGCTAAACCGATCTTGACAAATATCTGATTTTTCCTCATCCTTCACTTTTCCTATCTCAACTCTAATAAATTCGAAAAAATAACATATTATTCATCAACTTATTTCTTCTCCATTGAAAATAAAAGCAAAGTTCTGCCAAAGAATTCAAGTACTACCTTCTTCTGCAAATAGTGAGGGGGCTAGAGAATTCAAGGTTTGGTATTTTTTTCCATAAGGTTTTATATTATTACTGTAGTTTTTTTTGTTATAATGTGCTTTAAAACATAGATAATTATTTATTATTTATTTATTTATTTACTCTTTGAACTTCATCTTAAACAAATATTTGGTCGATTATCAATGACAAGCTAATTAATTAAATATATTAAGGACAAGAATGTGGTGATGATGATGATGAATATATGTTATGTAATGCAATTAAAATAAGGTGCACTAGTAAAAGATGAGGTGATTTTCAGTTAAAGAACACTAATTTAAGTACTCATCAATTTTGACCGTTCATAAGGGGTGCAAAAACAGGAGTAGAGAGACCATGTGTCTCTGAATTGTGCGGAGGCATACCCTCAATGTCTCCGCAAAATGCGGAGACACCATGTGTGCAGTGTCTATGAATTGTAAGGAGATACTACAATGCGGAGACATCGCACTTGGTGTCTTCGCATTATGCAGAGACACATACACATCCTTTGTGTCTCCACACAATTCGTAGACACCATGTGCGCGATGTCTCCGCACAATGCGGAGACACCATGTACGTGATGTCTCCGAATTGTGTCCTCACTATCAACTTTCCTCGCAAGGATGTTTAAATTTTCTCATACTGTGACTTCGTCTTCCATTGTCCTTTTAAGTCCAAGTACTTGTTACCCTTTTGTATTAATTGTGGAATCATTCCCACTAGATTTGTTTACCTCTAAAAAGTCTCCTTTCTGAACTTTCAAAGTTTTAGTTGAATTATTCTTGCTTGCTTTGTCTTTTGAGTGATCCCACGAGTAGTTGCTTGGTGAGGCTGCTCATCTACGTGTATAAAATTCAGTAGTGGAAAGTTTAGGCTATTCTGCTCTTGCCTTTTCTCATATACAGCGTTGACGGGTTTTGATCTGTTGGCATAGCATGGAACTTGTACACGATGCCTAAGCAATGTACCATCTTTTAAAGTAGCTGCTTGACCTTTCAGGTAACCAATGTAACAGTTCAGTAGGAACTCATATTCCATCTTCTGGCATTAATTTTCTAGCAGTGTTGCAGCGGCAACTGCAACCTGTAGTATCTATTTTATATTAAAAAAAAATAACTTTTAAACCAATTTGTTTTTCGACTCTCAGACGAGCCCATGTGAGCTGAAGAGTCAACGTATGACTAGCACGAAAAAAAAAAAAAAATCTAGCTCAGCTAGCCTAATGACTCGCATTTGGGGCGATGAACTACTCTCTCCATTTGACATCTATACATCAATAAAATCTGGATAAAACAATACAAGAACTAAAAAGACATACTATATGAGCAAAATAACCACTAATCAAGCAATAATTTTTATGCGAAATCCTTCAATCAAATAAACATGTTATTCCAAAAGCTGATCATCAAGAACTTCAATAATACCCTCGTCGCATCAACACATCCTAAATTCATAGGTAAATTAACTTCAAGTATTGTTTTTTTGCTTCTAATCGAACTTTAAAATGTTTCTCTAAGGTCACTGAATTCGAAAAATACTCCATATCCATCACTCGTTACGAGAGTTCATTATTTCATCACAAAGTGACTTTAGATCATGTCCCTAACTTCTAACTGAACTCCTAAAACCCCCAAAGTCACTCATTGAAAAAAGCTCCCAATCCATCGCTAGTTACTATTCGACTCGTTGAGTTTATAAAATTACATGTACGACACATGAAATTCACACGTGGCACACGTAGATGTTAAATTATCCAATTGCTACAAGGATCACACGTGGCACATGTGACTTATAAGGATCATAACTCTGGACACGAAAACTAGACGCCCTTTGCATATTTGGAGCTTGTTTGGTAGAGTTTAAAATTCAATTAAAATTGAAAATATAGCCGTCATTGGATCTCACTCGTCTAATAAAAGTCAACAATAACGACTGATTTTTTTCAATTTTAATCCGACTTTAATCTCTACCAAACACACTTTTGGACTAGAATTAGGTGAAGTGTTGGTGACACAACCCATGCATGCATGTACAAGATTAATCTGACAATTTCTTTGAATAACAAATATTCAAATCAATTGTCAGAATTTTTACACATCACACAATGTCAATAACAACGTACAAATAACATTATTGAAAGAGAAACAATCGTGCCACACTTAACAATTTTGTTGACATCTTTATTGAATGTATAAAGAACTATGCTACATGTACACCATACTTATACGTTTAGATTAGATATCTTGCATATATACTCGAGAGAGTTTGAAGAATAGATATTCTCGTCACAGGATTAAACACAATTCAAAGAAAAAGGTGACTATAAAAGTGTAAAAAAGTATATATATATATTTATGCGAATACACGAGGACAACGAAATATTCTTATTACAATTGAAAAAAAGAATTGAGAAAGTGAGTGGTTCGTAAGGGTCTAATCCACAAACTAAACTGACCAAAAAATAAAAAATAAAAATCCTTAAAGTACGGTTTCTCTTACATTAACAAGAAACATTCTAGTAACCTGTAAATACATTCCTAAAGAAAAGACGTAGAAAACCATTTAGGAAGCTATAATATATTCAAGTTTCTTCCGAAGGCTGATCGTCGATCAAGAACTTCATCAATATCCTTTTCACTCGAAGGCTGATCGTCGATCAAGAACTTCATCAATATCCTCGTCACATTCAAGCGGCTGATCATCAAGAACTTCATTCATATCCTCGGGACATTCAAGCGCCGGCATGTTCAAGTCGAAGTCTATAACAATGTTGCTGCAATGGCTTTGGCCTGAGGCACCACCGTTGCTTTTCTTGCCTCCGCCAATCACGCCTTTGTAATGCAGCCGCTTGTGCCCACCCAAAGCCTGGCCAGTGAGGAATATCTCGTGACAGGTGGAGCATTCGTGAGGTCTGCCACTTGGGTTAAGGCCGGAGATATTAGAGGCGGTGGAGTTCGATGTGGAGGGGCTGTTATTGGCGGAAGTAGAGGTGGAGGACTTGCGGTGTTTGGTTTTGTGACCTCCTAGGGCTTGGTAAGATGGGAAACTCTTCTCACACATGTTACACTCGAAAAAAATATTACGGGCAATAGGAGGAGGAGAAAATTCCATATTTTCGTCATTGCTAGCGGCAAAAGTGGCGTTGCTAGGGATCATAGTGATGGGGGTGGCCAAGATGGGATTGATATGGTGGCTTGTTCCATGGCAATCGAGTGCTTGGGACAAAGAAAAAAGCTCGTTACACTCGCTGCAATTGAAAGAAAGATTTTGGGCCAATTGAGCAGTAGTAATAGGAGGAGGAGAAGATTCTATTATGTTATTGTCATTGTTTGTGGCGGTGGTAGCGGTAGTGGAGGACATCATGAGAGAAAGGCCTATGCTTTCTATCTCGGTCGGTTGTCGGCGAAAGCGCAATCGATTGGTATAATTTGTTGGTGTATGAAAAAGAGTAAGATTATAGGGAGTGAGATAGAGAATACAGTGATCAAGTTCGTTTGAATATATAGGGTTTGGGTGAGAATTAATGGACCAATCCTAGTGAGAGTCAGAGAGAGAAAAGGGTCTGTGAAATAAAATTAACTTTCCTTTTCTAAATCGTTTTTATCCGTAATGACACTCAGCTTTTAAAATTAACTTTTGTTTATCCAGAATTATATTTTCACTCGTGTTCAAATGAAACAGTGATTATACCGAAGATTTGGATAATTCGCATTAACCATGCTCCCTCTTCCAGTATCAATTAGCTCGTGTTCTAGATGGCTTATTGAGTATTGACTATCCACACGCACGTTGTTGTAAGAGTGGAATTTGGGTGGAAAGAAAATGAGTTCCAGGGAATTGAATTGTCTAGAATTATTTTTCTATGAATTGTCAATTAATTGTGTTTGATTAGTATAATTTTTTACGTGAAAAATATTGAAATTTTGGATCTTTTGATGTTCGTTTGACTTTATTTTACATGGAAATTATCCATTAAAGTGGTAGAATTGTTACAATTGAGGATAAAATTTGTTTCTATTGCACAAAAAAAATAAAAATAAAAAATAAAAAAAAATGTGAGCATGTGTATGAAAGATGGAAAATCAATTTCATGAAAAATTTGGATAATCAAATATGCAAAAAAGGTAGAAAATGGAATTTAATTTCCATCTTCCATGGACTTGAAGTGCAATCAAACATGGCCAAATGAAGATCTCTTAATATTTTTAGAGAAATATGTATTTATCGAGAAATGTATAATTTATTAATTCATAGGAATTTTGAAAGTGTGTACATTTTTACTAATTGTAGATGATTTTTTTTTTTTCAACCTAAATACATGTATCACTAAAATTCTTATTTACCTGCATAGCATTCAAAAGTTAACAAAACAAGTTTATACAATAAAATTTCAATAAATAAAATTTCAATAAATTATTAATCTCATTTACATAATAAAGAATTTCAGTCATAGCTCGAACCAATACACTTATGGTGCATTTGATCGTCAATATTTTTCATAAAAAAAAAAATTTCCACCTAATTTCTTACTTTGTGCTGTTTGATTCCCAATTTTTTTCACAGAAAACATTTTCTCACTTTTGGTAACGTTACCATATTTTTCTTGAAAATAAGGAAAATATTTTCTTTATGAATCTGCAGTTTTAAATTTTTCTAGTAATTCACTCCCTCTCATCTACCTTTTTTTTTTTTCAAATTGAATACTAAATCAATCAAACACATTAATTAATAATTTCCATACAAATAATATCTAAAGAATTGAATTGCCTAAAAAAAAAATTTCATACAAATTTCATATTTGCAATCAAACACACCTTGAATTATTAAGCCCGGTAAATGTTAATCCAACATATAAAACAACAATTGTCAAATATTTCAATCATACATTTCATCAATTTTTATTAAAATCTACATATATTTTTTTACCAAAAGCTTTATCAAACAACCAAATATATCCATAAGTGTTATATCCATTGTTCCACCCAATTTGGAAAGTAATTAAACACAGAGCATGGTATGTGCATTTTTACAGGTTCACAACTCCATCACCACACCATTTTGAGCTCTGGCAAAACCATTTTTGACCAAAATTGATTATGGCTATTAGATTGTGACACAATACGCATGGTCCGTGAAATTAATAATTCTACCAAATTACCACATTTCATTAACATTGAATAATATATCAAGTTTGTGAAATTCAATGGATTATCAATTATGTACTTTCTAATCTAGCAATTAACACTTCTTTACATTTTTATAATGTCTTGTCAGCTAGAATCGACATATTTTATCAGAGATTCGACTTTAAGTCTGACACGACCTGTTTAGAGAGACGTGTCTTGACCGTAGGTGACTTGCTTTGCATTTTCCGATGATATAAAACTCACGAATTTTTCACGCACATTCTCATGTCTTTAGTACAATATAAAGATGTCTTTTCGCTTTTGTATAAAATGTAAGTTTTTATAATACGACAATTCTACTTGACAAAAACTTCTTGTAGGGTATTTATGTACATTAAAACAAAATGTACACATTTATAGTACCAAATAATGTAAAAACTTTGGGAAAAAGAGAAAAATATTTAAGTATATAATGAAAATCTTCTCACTGGATGCCAAAAAGAAAAAGGATGTTTTGTCATTTAAAATAAATAAAAGACCTAAACGGGACGCGTCACAATTTTTATTTATTGCACTGCATTTTAATTGTATTAAAGTGTTGCTCATTATAACGTTTATGTCTTGAACTTTTTTTCGTTGATTCTTATCTTCAACCTTTAATCAATTACCACATCTAGTTCTTGAAGATGATTTATTTCAAACATTACATTTGTGTGCTTTGAATTAAGGGAATAATACTTTATCAAACTTTTGTATTTTTATATATAAATATGATGGAAAAATAAGCGTATTCCCGATGAACTTTTTGACAATAATCATTATTAGAGACGAGTTGTGCTAATTAACGAAATGTTAATGATAAGAATGCGTAGAAAAAATAAGGATATAAGAGTTATAATAAGCAAAGATTGAGGAGTTTAACTGAATTTAAATATGGTGTAAGTAACCCAACATGTTACATGAATATAGTTAACCTAATTACAATCACGCCATTGTATTTGCTCGCTGCATTATATTTAAATGCAGCGAAGGACCTCAATTTTTGCTTGTTGTTCTACTTATGTCTTAAATTTTATTTACACATTCTAATCCTTAACTTTTAATTAATTAGTACATGTTGTCCTTAATGATTTTTTTGTCCAAATATTTTGATATTGTACATTAATACGAGTAACAAATACCTTGTCAAAATTTTATATTTTTGTATTTTTTTTGTTTGTTAAAATATGAGGGGGTAAATAACTCTTTTCAACTCTCAATGGATCTTTTTGACAACTTTCATGAGAAATAAACGAAAGATTGATGAAAAGAATGCAACGGAAAAATACTGAGGACACAAGGGCAACGTGAACAAAAGTTAAGAACTTTTATCGCAATTAAATTATGGTTAAACAAATAAAGACAATAGTTTGAACATAATTACCCATCTATTAGGCAAAATAAAATCAATTATATGTTCCTCATGGCATAGTTCAGTGGTACAAAGGAATGAGTGAGATAATTTCAATTGAGCTGGCAGTCGCAGTATGAAGACTCAATTCATGCCTATTACAAGGTTTGAAATTGAATTCTTGGTGGACACCAGTATGTCAACTCTTGTAACCTGGTCTGTTGAGATACGTCTCGCGATTTATCTCCTCCATTATACTCTAGGGACGAGGCGATGGGCACCTTAAGGTTGGGGTTCAACCTTTAAAATCAATTATATAAATATGTTTCTTATATTAATGCTAATATAACAATTATTTTAGAAGAAACCACAAGTAGAAAATAGGTGGAATGGATTTAATGGGACAATTACTTTAGGATTAACGGTTTCTAGTTGGACCTTTTCTTTCTATTAAAATATAATAATGGTTATAAATAAAATAAGAAATAATCGAAATTAAAAGCATTTTATCCAAAGAAATTTTTGCCCCCTTAATTTATCGCTTCAATGCACGTTGATCCTCAATCTATAATATTATGTGTGCAAATCATTATAGTCAAAACTGTCTAAATTTTCATTAAGTTGTCACGTAATCCTCATGAAATATGCCCACTTCAAATTTGAATATCGAACCCACGTTGTAAAGCAAAACCAAACTTTGAAGAATCATGTGACGAGTTAACGCAGAATTGAAAAATATTTCTCATAAAGATTTAACACGAATTTCATAGTGTCGTTAATTGTACAAATAAAAGATCAAACAACTTAATAAGGCAAGAAGTGGACCACCGACGAGAATTTCTATCAATGTTATTAGCATTTAACACGATAAAATTACCCAACGGTTGACAGAAACATAACAAAAGTGCGTGTACAATGTAGGTAAATAGTATTTCACTATTAGCAATTTTTCTCACACTAAAAACTGCTTCACTGTATTTTAGTAAAAATATATACATACAGAGAGAGAGAGAGACCGTTTCTTTTTTCCAGGTTTAATGGCTCGAGACCGTACCAGAGTATGTATATGTATAATCTACATCACATGTATGTAACCAATCCATTCATATTTGCATGCTTCACCAACTCTCGTTCAAAACCCAAATGAGCTTTAAAAAACAAAAAGAAAATCTTTCTTGAAATGAAAATCGAAACGAAATGCTTATGAAATTTCGTCATTTCACCATCCTTTTCCATTTTTATCAATTGGACTGACCAACACAGATGCTCAAAAGTGGTAATTTCTCTTGGGTTTTCATTACTTTCTCTTTTTTTGATCATTTCTAGACAAATCCCTTCTGATTTTTTTCACTATTTTAATTTCTTATGTTTAAATCTTGATTTTGTTGTACCTATTTTGTGGGTGTTTTTCTTGTTAATTTGATGTTTGAGAGAGTGAAGATCGAGAAAATAGTAGAAAACATGAAGGATGATGATGAACTTGAAAGGCTTTTGGGTGAGATCCCACATGCAACATCTTCATTGAATATTCAAATCAAACATGCCAAATCTCATCATCATAATCTTGATCATCATGGATATGGTAATGCATCGTCTGTGCCCCAAAAAATTAACGGTCGTGATCACTGTATGTCTGATGATGAATTGTTAAAGCATAGGTATGCATGTATCTCTTCTCCAGTGAGTGGGTTTTCTTTACATTCAGATGGTTCTTCGTCAAGCTTGTTCTCTGGTGGGCATTCATTTTCTGATAGTGGATCACCCACCCCACCCCAATTTGAAGCGCTGAAGCCTCACTCGGGATTTTTGTCGGATTTTAATAGGTCTAATGACAAAAATAAGGTTGATGAACTGAATTTGATGAGAAATTTTAGTAAAATGTGTATCAATGACGAGAAAAGGGATGTTTCAGCATCCCCAAATGGTATTCAAATTTGTGATAAATCTATGAGTGGAGTTGTTCGAATGAATTCTGACAAGAATGAGGAATCTGTTAATTATGGGAAGGGTTTTTCTTATTGGGGAAGATTTAATTCTTATGTTCCAAGAAATCCTGTGAATTTTGATGGTCAGGTGGGAATTCAACACGACTACAGAATGGACAATTTATTGGGATATCGGTATTCCCCTGTCCGATCTGATAGATTGTTTGTTCAATCAGATTGCGAGAATTCTGCTTTGAGTTCTCAATTCTATAGAGCTAATATGCAGGCAGGCAATCATTTCCTTGTGGGAGTTCCGGCTTTAAATTCTTCCATTTTGAACAGGCCTGATACTTCATTTAATGCTTCGCGAAATGGGATGAATCTAATTGATGGCAGAGATGCTTTTTCTTCATCAAATGTGCTTCAATCAACTCACTTCATGCCCCAATTCAGTGCAGAAGATTTACTTCATTTCCAGCAGCCAGTGCCTAATGGAAGGAGCAAACTACCTGCACACGTTAGAGTGCCTGAAGGGATTGTCGAAGGCTTAACCAGAGAGAATGGTTTAATTGTCCAAGGGGAAGATCTAAATGGTGCGATGATAAGAAGATATGAATGTTCTAGGGCACGAAATACCCGAGGTTTCGTACCCCAAGAAACCAGGTTACACCTAGATGTGCGTCCCCATGTTGCTAAAACCCAAGAAAGTGGCCGATGTGCAAGGACACATTCCCCTTTCTCGATCTCATCGAAGTGTATCTCCCTAGTCGAAGCTCAAGGATACATATATCACATAGCAAAGGATCAGCATGGTTGCCGATTTTTGCAAAGGATCTTTGATGAAGGAACTTCTCGAGATGTTCAGTTAATATTCAGTGAGGTAATTCATCATGTGGTTGAACTTATGATGAATCCCTTCGGAAATTACCTTATGCAAAAACTGTTGGAAGTGTGCAATGAAGAACAAAGAATGGAGATTCTGCTTAGAGTAACTGAGGAGCCAGGGGAGCTTGTTAGGATCTCTTTAAATACACATGGGTAAGTTGTCTACATTTTGCTGTCTTTCTGTTTCTACATTTTGATTACACATCGTGTTCTATTTGTATCAGCACTCGAGTGGTCCAGAAGTTGATTGAGACTCTCAAAACAAGGAAACAGATTTCGCTAGCTATTGCAGCCCTTGAACCTGGTTTTCTTGCCCTCATCAAAGACCTAAATGGTAACCATGTTGTCCAGCGATGCTTGCAATGTTTTACCAATGAAGATAGTAAGGTATTGGCTCTCCTTCTTAGTTATTGAGCTCAAAATTTGTGATGTTTGCAGCGTTGTTTGACACCTGTAAATAGATTAATGCCCTATTGCTAGTATCATGTAATTTCAAATGCACATAAAAAAAGAATTGAACATCTAAAACTGCTGATTGTAGCTAATTGCAATGTCTAGATTGAGTAGAGATCTTCATTTCCCTATAAAGTTTTTGTGGAGACGATTTCCTGGCATCCTTTTGCTTTCGATTTGTTTCTCTATTCTTGCTCACAGCCGCGCGTTCTATTGAAAAAATTGAATTATTGAACTCGTGGATAGACAATTGAACTTGAGAATGGCATCTTGCTTGTGATTCAATAGATTTTGATCTTTTTTATCCATCAAAGAGTTATTAAAATTGATATGGTTCAATTGTGCAGTCATGTAGTTGTCAACTTCATGCACTTCATCTCTCCATTTTGACAAAATTTCAGAAATTTTAAATAATTATTTTAGTTTAGAGAATGATGAATAATTGTGCCCAGAAGTTTATTTTTTAACCTCAATCTCAATGCCAATACATGGCAATTCACATAAAATACTCATCATTGAATACGTATCATGAGAATGTTACTCTAGTGTTATATGTGACTATTTCCGAAGACAATAATGTTTGCTATGTACATGAACGAGTTTTTGGTACCTTCTGTAAAAGTTTTCGGTGTTCAACTCAAACATAATAGAATTGTAAGAATAGTATTTTATATGATGGTACACATCTTGTTTTTGTTCTGTTTTGAGATCCACAAAGAGATAGTATCATGTACGAACTTTTCTTGCAACCTTTTCCCCAGGAAAACAGTGAAGTGTTCTAGGCATGTATTCCTTGATTAATTCAGAAACTAGATGGCTTTCCAATTTTTTTTTTTCAAGCTAGTTTAACAATGTGAATCAGCGAGGATTCCCTTTTTTCCTTTGAAGTCTTCTCCTGTTTTGGTTTTGGTTTTTCTCTTTGATTGTCAAATATTTATTTGACATCTTCAGAGAAATTGAGTTGTTGCTTGTGAAAAATGCAATTACTCAAAAACTATGATAATAGTGGTGGTTAGAGCTTGCAAACCTATCACCTAGTAAAACTTAAGAGTTACTGAATGGTGTATAGGTAGTCCCTTTTCTTCTCTCGACTCTCACCTCCGCCCCTTCAAACTTTATGATAATAGTGGTGCTTAGATCTTGTGTTTAGTTAATGTTTCAATTTAACAAAATAAGAATTGCCTTTGTAAACTGAGACTTCTTAAAAGTTTCCATATCCCCATTTGCACAAATTCCTTCCATTTATAATAAACTGAAGATTAGACTGTTAGCTGAGTGCTATTTGTCCTAAAAGTACTTATAAAAATATACTGTTCCCTGTTTGAAGTTGAGTGGGACTGTTGCTTATATCCTGTCGCCAGGAACGGATGATGGTTTGATTTTTCCTTTTCTTTAGCCTAATAGCTTCTGGTATCACTGGCTGGCAAGGTATTATATCTAGATCTTTTACTCAAGTGTCTTTAGTCCACACTTAGTAGATTGTGGAAGGGATTATTATGTTTGGCTGAGTTACTTAAATTTACTTTTAGTAACTTCATGTTTCTAATCATGTTTGGATATGTTGCTTTTATCGTATTTAATGCTTAATTTGGAAGATGGTAACATTAACTGATTTAAGTTATTAAAACTCTTATCTGACAGTTGTTAATTTTTCATTTGCAGTTTATTTTTGTTGCTGCTGCAAATTACTGTGTTGATATCGCTACACATCAACATGGATGCTGTGTTCTGCAACGATGCATCAGCCATGCAACTGGTAAACAACGGGAGAACTTGATTGCAGAAATTTCTGCAAATGGGCTTCTTCTTGCTCAAGATGCGTTTGGGTAACTATTTTAAAAACTAATATCAGTTAGCAAGTTATAGTTTTTGTCCATTTGAGTTTATTTTGCTATTGATTTTTACAGCTGAAAATAAGCTTCATCCCCCGTGCTTCATTAGACTTTTCTAACCATAATTTCAGTTATTCGCTTTTTAGGTCCTGGTCAGATTGATGTTCTTCATTAACAATTCTAGAAATTCTTATTGTGGATAGATGCTTAAGTTTGAAGTTTAAAGCTTCCTAAGCCATAGCTATATAATGCCTCATCAATTCTGAGCAAAGTAGTTTATAGGTTTATTATTCTTTTTCAGATCACTGTTCTTTCATTTCTTTTTCATTCTTTTGGACTCATGCACAAATTTTAAATTTTGTGTAGATCATAATGTTGAGTGTCTTATCTTTACTTTGCCTTTCTTTTGTTTCCACGGGACCATTCTACCCACTGTTCTCGATAAATTTCACTTTCTGGAATTTGATATATTCACTTACTAGCTACAAAGAAAATGGGAAAAAATAAAGAGAAAAAGATCCATTTTGGTGATATACTCTCTCATCATCAATAGCACTTGGTAACTATAAATCCATCTCACCTTCTATAACCAAGTTTATGTTACTCGGTAGCCAACTTTTCACTTAGGATTCCATTTTATTTCTAGTAGCAATAGCTGAATATGTTTCCCAAAGATATACTGGAAGTGGATGTTTGGTATATTGTATTATCAAAGACTGGACTGTTTAACAAACAAAACTTTATCTTCATTTTCTTGATTAGTGGTGTTTAAATCTATCCAATTCTTCCTACCAAACATGCCAGAAGCAAAGCAGGGTCATCCTTTGCGTTCTCTCATGATTAGTGTCCCTTATTTATCTCCGGTTGGTTTTCTAGATTGTAGTTATGTATTCTTCTTCTCGTTGGATTCTAGTTCATTTGCCAAGACTTTTGTGCAAAATAAATGACTACATTGTTATTACTTATATTATTCCTCTTTACCTGTGTGGATATTTGATTTATGTATATACCTTTGTTATTTCATTTATCTGAAGACGGGATATACATTGGCTTGCAGAAATTATGTTGTTCAGTTTATTTTAGAACTTAAGATCCCTTCCGCTGAATCCAAGTTGACATCTCAGTTTGAGGGTAACTATGTGCATCTCTCGACCCAAAAGTTTGGAAGCCATGTTGTTGAAAAGTGTCTCGGGGTGTGTAACGTTGAAACTCGATCAAAAATCATCCACGAATTGCTCTCTGCAACTTATTTTGAGCAGTTGCTTCAGGATCCACATGCAAATTATGTTGTTCAAACAGCTCTTCGGGTTTCTGAGGTATGCTTTTTTCTTTACTCTACTGTTGCTCGCCACTTGATTTTGGACAAATATTTATATGAAAACAAGTATCTTTTCAAGCTTGAATTTTATTTGGAAGCATTGTTTATGAAGCACATTATGTAAATATAAATATATGACATCCCCTTCCCCCACCACACCTTGCACACGCTGTTGATCTACTCATCTGAAAGTTTAATATCCTTTGACGAAAAGTTTCTGTTGGAACAGGGTCCGGTTCACAATTCGTTTGTTGATGCAATTAAGTCCCATAAGGCAATCTCCCGCAACAGTCCTTATTCCAAGAAGCTTTTCTCTCACAAGCTCTTGAAGAAGTGATGTATAGTCTTCCGGGATTATGTTGTTGTTTTATCCTCTTGACTCCATTTCCAATGAGAACTGTGTGTATGAACTGGTTCTTGGTCTCTTCACGAGCATCAGCCACCAGAACTTTTGATCAATTTTGCTCGAAAATAATTGAATTGTTGGTCTTTTATCCATGCAATGTGTAAAGGGTTGGCATATGTGCTTTTAG
This sequence comes from Fraxinus nigra, assembly GCA_903798295.1. Taxonomy (NCBI): domain Eukaryota; kingdom Viridiplantae; phylum Streptophyta; class Magnoliopsida; order Lamiales; family Oleaceae; genus Fraxinus; species Fraxinus nigra. Next base: position 3,364 of record CAIGRH010166440.1, on the reverse strand, counting down.
TTGCTTAATTATGAAGACTCAGTGTACAAATTATGTTGTCAATGTACCTTTCAGGATGATTTCCATCTCCTTTGCCTGTGGGATTTTCTCTGTATTACTACACGGTGTGAAGACATGATTTTCTTTCGCAGCACTGTATAAATGCAACTTGGATGTTTCGTAATAATGTAGTTCTATTATTTGCAATCGAAAATGTGTTCTTTAGGACTTGTTTGGTAAGATGAGCCGTATATCGATATTAAAATAGAAATTAAATCTTGTTCATTGTGTCGTCTACTTTTCTAGTATTGTTTAATTATTATGTGCCAACTTTCTTCTTTACCCTGCTCTTATAACAAAAAATCACATTTGTAGTGTATTTTGATAAAAAAAAATGGACGAAATATGTGATTGAAAAGTGGTGAGTACAAAATGTATGATAAAAATTAATTATTAATTTTGACTTAAAATTTTTATTAATTTTTTAAAGGGCTTAATCAATAAGCTAAAGACCAAAAAAAGAAAAAAGAAAAAAAAAATTGGAGATTGCAACACCTACCTTATTTTTAATAAATATTTAAAAAATAATAGAAAAAAGAAAACATGTTTAAATCAAAACAATAAGAAATCAGGTAACATGATTTATTTCTACAAACATTATGAAATTATGAACTTAGATATATGGACCAATTGTATAATACCAATTCATGGAGACATATCACAGGACCAAATTATGACTTTCAAATTGTATAACAAAGTAATAAAATATAAAATAATATTTTGTGACGATGCATATACGAAATGTTTTGAAAAAAAAAAAAAGTAAAAATCCAACAGTAACAACTGGATTATAAGATAAGAAATGCACAAAGCCGACACTACAAGTGTCGCGTGCTTACACTAAAAGCCAGTCTCACACTCAACTCCGTACTACTTACCTATACAGCCGGCACGTGTTCCTTCTCCAAAGCATAAATGACACGTGGACCAATATTTTTCTAGTAACAGATCGCATCTCGACTTGCTCTCTCGTCCACGAATTTTGATCCCACTTGCCATGGTTTTGATCTCTTCGCCACGTGGCGCTCTATCCTTGACTCTCGTATATATATCTATTCAATTAATCAATTAAAATATTCGTCAAATTTTTATCCTCATCCTCCTTTTTCTCTCTGTAACCTCCGATTCCGAGATTTGTGATTCAAATTTAGGGTTTCTGCTGTTTGCTTTGTGGAGTTAAATCATCATTTCCGAGAATTCTTGCAACTTTAGCGTCGTTTTTATAATTGTAGGTGAGTTTCCCGGCTAGATCTTGTTTTAAAGTATTAACTGTTATTTTGTTGCTGTCGACTGAATTGATTTATTGTTTAGATTTTTCAATTCGTTTCACGAATCAAGCTTTTCATTATTTCCGAGGAAAATTGAATTATTGAGATTAAATTTTAGTTTTTGCAACTTTGGTACTGTGCTAATTGATTCAAAAATTTTATACTCACTAATTTTCTGATGGAAACTATCTAAGTTCTTCGTATAGTTTCTATGTATTTATGAGGCACTATTATTTCTTCATCCATTTTTGATTTTATATTTTGTTTTTCTTGGCTTTCTGAAAAGTTTGAGATCGGAGATTCATGTATAATATAACGATGCAACCGAAAAGGTGATTTTGAGACGGTATTAACACTTTTTTCTGTTCCGTGGATTTGGTGAAGGAAGGATTTGGATTTTAAATATAAAGAAACCTGAGTTTGATTGCAACCTGAAGACTTGAAGAAATGTCAGACTTATGCACCTACAAGGTACGGTTTATTTTTTGATTGGCTAGTGTTTTAAAAACCAAATTTCGCACATGCTTAAGAATTAGATCTCAATAGAATAGTTTAGTAGTAATGTATGTTTAAAACCGTTTAGTGTAATATGTAATTGACTCAGCCACGACAGGGTCTTATTATGCAACTCTGTGGGTAAACCATGAACGGGCCATATATAGGCTAAGAGATATCAGTGATGAAAAGAAATTTTCATACTATTCTTATAAATAAATCCTCAGCAATAGTTACCTCTCTTAATTGCTTGATATATATTTGAAGTTTCTATGCACCCTCACCTTAGTCTAAAAGGTGCAGGTTAAAGACACTAATCTGTTGGGGTATAGAATTTTGTCTGGTCCTTGCATAAACATTAAAGAAACAAAGAGTTTTACCCTTTCGGGAACAGCAAATAATTAGAACTTTTGTCATTAAAATTGCTCTTGCAAAACTATGGCATCCCTTCCATTCTTTTTATTGAATGGTTCATGCAAATGGTTATAGAACTTGGAATTCTTATCAGTTCTGTCATTTGTTGAGTCTATACTTGTTAGCAGAAAAGTTTCCATGAAATATGAATTTCCACATTTTAACTTGCCCACTTGTGGAAAAATTAGAAATAGAAATATCAGAAGCATTGAACAGGGCATTTCACTTATTAATTCTGTTCAGATTATTAAGTTTTTGTTTGATAATATTTAGTATTGTATGGGGTTAATAAAATGGAGACATTAAGATAAGTCATAAAACTTGTTGGTGCCAATTTATATTGTTGATGTTCATATAATTGAATTACAAAATCAGAGATTATATAATCTCTGTGCCTCATTCATTTCCAAAAGAAAAGAAAGTAGTCCTCACTTTAAACAAGAACCTCACTACTTAAAAAGAAAAATAAACTAGATCATAATTCACTTGAGAAGACGTATCAGAAATACATATATATTCAAAAATAAATGAAACTCTAATAAACTAATTTTTATCAGCTTCTTCAAAAATTCTCTTTAATAATTCTGTGAAATAGCACATTGAATTATTGGATTATTATTATTATTATTATTATTATTATTATTATTATTATTATTATTATTATATATATATTTTTTTTAATAACCGTGGATGTTCGGGCAAGTTTACGCGTATCTTGACCATCGACCAATTATTGGTTGCTGTTGTTGTGAGTTTTTTAATTTTTATTATTATTATTATTATTATTATTATTATTATTATTATATATATTTTTTTTTAATAACCGTGAATGTTCGGGCCAGTTTACGCGTATCTCGACTAATCTTATGGGACCCTAAAGTTTATGGCCAGATACTCACCTCAGTGGCCCTGAGGGGACTCAAACGGTGACCATTGGGAAGCAAACCCAAGGCCTAACCAATTGAGCAACTCCTCTGGGTTGAATTATTGGATTATAGAAAATGTTAATTTTGCAGTTCTTACTGCATGCCTTCTTTTCTGCGAGTCCTGACCTACTATCTAGCTACTACTTTGTATCCATTTGAAGTTGTAATATGTTGCATATTTTTCCATTAAAATTTTACGAATTCCTGTTAATTAGTCTTATA
>CAIGRH010166394.1:0-10717 GCA_903798295.1 Fraxinus nigra | reverse complement strand
ACTTAATTCAAGCAAAAAGCCCGGGGAAAATTACTTATAAGTTATTAGCACGACAAGAGATGTTAGTCCTACCATCACATAATTCTCTTCCATTGAAAATGGAAAATTGAAAAAGAAAATAAAAAGATTAACAAATATCATAATTTGGGTTTCCCGGGGAAAATACAATCCAACGTCACTGACACCGGAAAAGCCCGCCGCCGCATCCCCTCCACAAAACTTCCTTCCTCTCCTCCGCCACACTACCATTTGTAAACCCCTCCCCCCTTACGGCAATTCGCATCGAATACCTAAATCAACCTTCCTCCGAGTCCGAAGATGCGACATGGCCGCACCATCCATACAAACATCATCGTACCAAGCGAAGATCACTTGCCTAATCCCAACGAAGGAACTGAAATTGATGGAAATTCGATGGGGATGGGAGCTGTTGAGCTCGGTGAATTAAAGGATCGAGCATCGCCTTAGGCTAAGGGTTTCGTTTTTAAACGGTTTGGTGTTCCGGGAGTCAATTTACGTCGCTACGTTACATCAATTTCTCTCTGGAGGTACAGATTGAATGTGTTTTCTCGGATGTTTGTTGAAAATTTAGGCAATTTTTGTTGTAATTGCTATTTGTGATCTATGAATATAACTTGTAAATTGTGACTAATTCCTCTATGTTTGATGTGATCAAACATTAGCACGATACAATGTGAGTTTGGATATTTATTTTTCTTTGTTTAGGAAGGTTATATGTGAGTACTCGTGTAGCGCACAGTACATAAAATCTGAAAATGATGGAAACTGTGTACAGAGCACTTATCTTTTCCCCTGTTTTTAGTTTTGTAGTCATAATTAATTCATGTTTCCGTTCAAATTACAAGTTACAACCTGTATCAGTAGGTGGTGGTCATATAATGGTGAGACTTGAACCTCAAGCTTCTTTGACTCAAACAATGAAATACTTGGTGCTTAATAAAAAAACTGAAGGTAAATCCATCTTGTAGACTGGCTTATAATATACTATTATAATACAAGAAGCTCCCTAAATTTTTGTTGAAGGTGATTCTTGTGTCTTTCTGTACAGTGTAGGATAATATTTTCACTATTCTAACTTAGCTTTTCTGGATGAAAAGATCTGTAGACATTGTGCAGCCAATGTGTTAGTAACAGTTGTGTGTTTCTCTTTGAAGACAAGATGAGGAAAGAATGATATCAGCTATGGAAATTGTGAAGTGCAATTTTATTTTCGTTTTATGATTACCGGAAGTTGAATGGGGTATTTCGTTTAAGCAATATCAATTGTAAGATATCTTATATTCCTGTTTCTCGTCCATGCACCAGAATCAGCATCTCTATGCTCGTAGTCTTTTGGTTTTATTTCATGAGCACATTTGGCATCCTTAAGATGCAACAGGACGATAATTTGGGCTGGAGTTCAAGTTTATGATTCTTAAATGCTAGTTGTAACCCAAAATCTCTGGATAATGCTAGTTTTTGTAGCAGAACACCAATTTAGAGTGATCTTATTTGACATAACTTATAAAAAGTAAATGATGCATGTACAACAACCATGGTTTACTTATTAACATATAGACTTAAATTAAATCTAGTTGCAATAAATTTCTAGATTGTATTATGCTTTGTTTATGTAACCAATCGGTTTACCCATTATTTTCTTTACTACATTTGTCTTGATATTTGAAATTGGATGCAATTGCAAGCAAGAGTGTGTTTGATGGAAATAGCCTAATGGAGAAGTTGCCTTACTATGAGGACTCCCTTTCCGGGACGAAAGGCATACAGTGACACATGATCACTTCTTAGTACAATGTTTTTCCCCATATTTTTTTCTATAAAAAGAGAAAGGGTACTCCGATGTAAATGAAACGTCACTAGCTTGAAAAGTACTTATTGGAAAATTGTTTAATCCACTTCATTTTGAAATTAGCTTTATTTTTACATTCCGAAATTCGGTTCGACCAGATTTCTTTTCTTGATTGTAATTTGACGACCCCGCTTTCTAATTCCTTCACAATGTGTTCGCAGATGCTATTATGGGATTTTTCAAAGGAACTTATCTTGTCAAGGATTCATGTTATGGGTGTTCAAAAGCTCAGGATTGTAGTTTTACTTTCATGAGGTATAGTTTTTGTTTTTGTGCTTATCACATTAGTTTGAATTTATTTAGTTGAATTAGTATCCTAACTTTTGCCTTCTAGCTGTTGATTATATGTTCTTTATTTTATGCTATGTTCGGAAATTTAGAATTGCACCATTGAAGGTGACTTGCGAAGTAGAAATGAAGTGAGTCAACTCTTTTTTTTTTTTTTTTGTATGCAATCCATTAGGTTTTCAATCACGATACCTAATGACATGAATTATTATTTTGATCGAATGAAAATAAGATAAATTAAAGTACCCTTTCAATTTATCATTAATTCACTCAAATTAATTAATTTACATTTATTGTTCAAGATTGACAACTAGTAATGTATCATGGCAGCATATATGATGAAAAATGTCATGTGATATGACAAAATCAAACTTGTTTGCGTATCGTGAATCTGTAACCCCTTTGTCAATATGATCTAATCAATTAATAGATACGGAAGTGTATTTATATTGATTATCAATCATATCTTTCGTCATGCTCTTAGTTCAATATAGTTGAAAACTTTTTTCTTACTTAGGAGCACACCTTGGTCCAACATTTCATTGTTAACTTAACAGAATGAGATGTAGATCATAATCTCTTACTATCTAAGAGTGACGAATCATATATTGATCATTCAAAACCTTGATATGATTCTTGACGTATCCGAACGATTTAGTGATCCTGGTAGAGCAAAATCCAATATTATCAAAGTATGACTGTCCCCATATAAGGCACTATGAGACATCAAGTTGAATGATAAATTTCACTACTGAATGTCGAGATTAACCGCTAATACTTGATAGTTCTCCATGTGGAATTTCTCCAACATTTCTTCAATATTGTGTTCTTATAACAAAACGTTCACGTGTCAATTTAAATGTCACTATATTTTAAATTGTGAGATGAGCTACCCACCTCGCAAGTGAGAAATGCCACACGTGCTGATCATATCTCATTATAATTTAAGATTCAGTCATATATAATTTATTTTTCACTATCACAACTACTTGTGATTAAAAAAGTTACTAGGACTTGACTCTGCAGATTCTATTAATATAATTTATCAAATGATTTAATTAAATAATATATCTTACCATAAATAAAAATGTATTAAGTATATTAAAATTGTTTACGTCCAAAATTGATTGAACTTAGAGCATAACACTTACAAGATCATTAGGGCTTCTCTTAATTAGAGTATAGATAAGCGTTTATTACCCCATGATTTTCAGTTACCATGCTTTATTGAAGCTCCTCAATAATCAAAGTTAGATTTTGTTTTGTTTTGATTCGCTTAATTAGTGGCTCTTAGTAATTTGTTTCTTTTAACAATAAGAACAATAGGAAGGACCAAGTAAGATGGTGGCTAGGAAGTGGTGGAAACAGGTGGTTCATTGCGGGACCTCGAAGGTGTAGGTGTTTTCAGGCAGGTCTTCCTATTGGTGCTACCTACTTTTGAGATTTTTGCTCAAATGAATATGCATCAAGCTGTGGTGTGTGTGAAATATACAGCGACGAAAAACTAGAATCCATGGTCTTTTCACCTATGTCGGAGCGAAGCAGGTATGGGAGTATCTATGGGAGTGGGACGTTGTCAAACAATTTGTGGGGTTGGACATTTGATATGTTTCAATAGGCATGGAGAAGAAGGTCATTAGCAAGATATGGACATGGTGTAGTGTCTTCTTTGGGTTTTGTAAGATGTGATGAATAATGTGGTTCTTGGGCAGATGAGATCTCCTACTTGCTTGGAGGCTATTTTTAAGTCATTTTTAGGGGCTTGGAGAAGGAGAAAGTCAGGTGGAGAGGAAAGTATGACATGAAAAAGAAGTGAAAATTTGGTGCAAAAAGCCAATTTGGCAGGTTAAATACAAATGCTAGTGTTTCGGTTTGGGTGGGGTTTGGTTTTTTCTGGACGAGGGACTTCTAGGCAAGGTGATGGCAGCTGATAAGTGTATTTTATACATTTATTCAAGATCTAAAATAGCGATATTTAATAGTTCTTTTGACAAAATATATTTTAAATTGTTATGTTTAATATGTGAAACTCTATGAATGAAAAATGAATTAAAGAAAAGAAGCAAAAGGTGACAAAAATGGCAAAATTCAAAGTACGGGGACTAAATTGGCATTAGTTGCACAATTAAATGAACTCAAGGATTGAATTGCATTATAATAAAAGAATTGAGAATTTAGAGAAAAATAATTTATTAATGGGCTACAAATTAGGGTATAAATTGAAAGGAAATATATATACACGCACAGGCAGAAAAAAGAAAAGATATAGACGCAAATAGAGAGGAACATAGGTGGAAATTGAGTTTTTAATACAAGTGGTGGCTGAAACAAAAGGGCAAAGGAAAAGTTTGTGGGGGAATTAATTATATATACAGACATACAAAGGCAAGAAATTGAGGCAGGAAGAGAAAATAAATATATACACCATACGCATACAGAGGCTGGAATTGGCAGCAAGCACACAAGATGAATTTAGGGTATGTTTGATAGCACGAAATTTTTTAGGGAATTTGGAATTCATTTTCATTTTCTACCTTTTAGGCTGTTTGATAGGCTAAGTTTTCCATGGAATTCATTTTCCACCCAATTTTGGTTTTCCTGGAAAACCATTGCTGAGAATTGGTTTTTCAGACTACTTTTTTTTTTCTTTTAGCTATTGGAACGAATTCTATTCCCAAATGTAACAAATTATATCCCTTTAACTGACAATTTTCATGAAAACAAAGACAAACGAATGGTATTTAGTATGATAAATATTTTTGGTAATTGGAACAAATTCTAGACCCAATGATAAAAAAACTATCACTTTAATGGACAATTTCCATGAAAAGGAAGGCAAACGGACACCAAAATTTCAATATTTTTCAGGTGAAAATTATATCAATCAAACACAATTAATTACAATTTCCAATAAAACAAATTCTAGACAATTCAATTCCCTGTAATTCATTTTCTTTCCACCCAAATTCCACATTTGCAATCAAATGGACTCTTATATTTATAGGCTAGAATTGGAGGCAGAGAGTTGGTGCTTGATTTGAAAAAAAAAGGGCAACAAAGAAAAAAAACATATACACACGATAGGAAACGTAGAAGACGAGCGGAAAAAGACGGCGACTTCACTTCGAAAAATAATCACATTTCGTTCAGTCAGTTTTTGGTGATGTTGTTCCACTTTTATTTGTTTAATTTTGATATTATGCTAGACTAGATTTTAAATTCCTAATATATAGATGAACCCTTATTATAAGATTTTTTATTTAAATAATTAGTTTGAATGTTTGGATGTTTATTATAGTTTAGCTTGCTTTACGATTAATTGGTCATTAGTTGAGTTGTTTGTGGATTTTATTGTCACTGAGAGAGATAATAGGATCGTTAGCACGTAGTAATAAGTATTGTGCAGTTCGATAGAGGATAGAGATATACTTCTATGCTTCACATGGTTTTTAGATGTTGTATCTCGTTTAATACTTTCTGATATGTTGGTATCTTTTATAGAGATATAGAAATGTTAAAAATAGAATTAGATTTAATTATTATCGATAGAAGCTTTTAAATAAATTTGGAACTTTGACCATCTCCCATGATAACAATGAGTCATTTTAATTGTTGTACTAAAAATGGAATAACAAGTGGAATTCTATATCTTAGTAATGCATCTAAAAAATTTGATAAATTTCTACTTTGATTTCTAGTATGTGAGAAATGTCACATAGGTTTATTATAAGTCGTTATTGTTATTCGATTAAGGGTATTATTAACTTTAACTTAGTAAATACGTAATTCTCGTGAGTTCGACATTTAATGCACCATTATATTATTTGATCACGATCCCGTGCACTTGCGGGCTTTCAAAGGTCAAGTTTTTAGCGTTGTTGTCGGGGACTATTGTTTTTGATAAGTTTAGTTAATTTTAGCTTTAATCTGAAATTTTCTTTATTTGTAGTTTAGTTTATTTAAAAACATTACATTGCTTCATACTTACTTTTTCAAGACCATGTATTCACCGTTCGAGAACTGGTGATCGGGTCATACAAGGTTAATAGGGGAGTATATGGTTCCACCGGGTGTGGAAAACTAATCTAGCACAGTATATCCAACGTTTGGTCAAGCAAACTTTCATCTGAGGACTGATGTGATCAACATGTTCCAAAACGAGCTACAATTCTTTGGGAGAGCTTCAGAGAATTCCAACGCTCATATATCAAGATTTCTGGACATGTGTGCAACTATCGAGTATCTAGGGGTGTCCAATGAAACAATTAGACTCAGGCTTTTCCCGTACACCTTGAGAGACTCAGCCAGAGAGTGGTTAGACACTTGGTCCAGCTCAGAGCATTACTACATGGAACCAATTGAGCCATAAATCTCTTAGCAATCCTAAAACCTATTACCTAGGCTAGAGAAATCACCTAGGTTTTCAGTGGAGCAATAACCAGGGTGCTCAGACCACACTACAGCAAATCGCACTACCAAGTTTTCAGCATAATGAGAAGAAGTTTTCATTAGAAGATCTTGTGACTAAGTTGGCGGAAAACACATGCAACATAAAGATAAGAGCTTGCAAGTTCAGGGAGCTGCCATAAAAAATTAGAAAATCAGTTGGGACAGATAGCAAAGGTACTTTTAGATAGAATACTAGAAGCATTGCCTAGTGATAATGAAACGAATCCAAATGAGCACTACAAGGCTATAACTACTCGCAGTGGAGTACAGTTACCTTAGATAAATGTGAAGAGACCAATTGTTATAGAAGAAAAGGTATCTATCTTGATCAAGGAGCTGTTGAAGGAATCTAAGCAATGCAAAGAACAAGAGAAAGTGAGGATCCAAAGGTTAAGGTAACTGCTCCCACCAAAGAAATCATTCAACCACTCCCATTTCCAAATATTCTACAGAAGCATAAGCTGGACAAGCAGTCTTCAGAATTCCTTGAGGTATTCAAAAAGCTGCATATCAATATACCATTTGTGGATGCAGTCGCACAAATGCCCAGCTACACAAAATTCATGAAGGAGATACTTATCTTACAAACAAGAAGAAGCTGGAGAAGTTGGGGACAGTTATGTTGAACGAAGAATGTAGTGCCATCTTAAAAAATAAACTACTACCTAAACTAAAGGACCCATAGAGTCTTACTAGACCTTGTATTATTGGTGACATGACATTTGATAAGATTCTTTGTGATTTAGGTGCTAGCATTAATCTTATGACTTACTCTATTTTTAGAAAACTAAACTTAGGAGAGGCAATGGTAACATTGATCTCTTTGCAGCTAGCACATATGTCCGTAAAATTTTCCAGATGAATTATTGAAGATATACTGGTGAAGGTAGATAAATGTATCTACCTGGTAGATTTCGTCATTTTGGACATGGTTGAGGAGGACAATGATGTGCCATTGATATTAGGGATAGGTATGGCAAAAAAATCTGACTAACCCGATACCCACAGCCCCCGTCCCGATTGGGGCGGGGATTACCCACTTAATCGGGTACTCGGGAGGCAATGGGGAGGGGAATTTTGCCCCGGGGTGGGTTCGGGGCAAGGATGAGTAACGGGTAAACCGCTTCATTTAATTTTTTTTTTCAAAATTCAATACTTTAAATGAAAATTTTCATTAGTTTTAATGGAAAATTGGACCTAAAATTATTTGTCTCAATCTAATGAATAGGGGATATAAAATAAATTATCAAAAACTATAAAAAATAAAAAATAAAAGCGGCAAGGGCATCGTCCCACCCCACCCCGCCCCACCTCTCCTTAAACGGGTAACCAGGCGGGGATGGGACGAGAAATTTCTTGGTGGGCGGGATGGCCTTCCTCGCAATTTTTCGGGCTTTAATAGATATTCAAAAGGAACAATTGATGTTGCGATTGAAAGATAAGCACATTAGACGTCTTCAATGCAATTAAGTATCTTACTAAATCAGATAGTTGGCTGTGCATTGATATAGTAGATTTGGCTGTAGAGGAAACTTTTATTCTTGAGCACCCTCAAGACCATTTACAAAGTCTTCTTGTATACTCACAAGATAAAAAATCAATAGTGGAAGAAATAAGCCAGATCGCCTACATTGTAGAGTCTACGCTGCCCATCAGAAGAAGATAATTTGAGAAACTTGGTGAAAGACCTAGTAAACCACTATTTTCTATTCAAAAACCACCAAATCTTGAGCTTAAGCAACTGCCATCAATTTGATGTATGCTTACTTGGGAAAGTCATCTACACTTCTTGTGATTATTGCAAATGAGTTGATCGGGCTGGAAGAGCAGAGACTACTAAGAGTTTTGCAAGAACATAAAATAGCTATTGGGTGGTCTATAGTAGACATTAGAGTGATTAGTCCATCGATATGCATGCACAAAATCTTGATGAAAGGAGTATAAGGCAATAGTGGAAAACTAGCACAAATTGAATCCAACCCTAAAAGACGTCGTGCGAACAGAGGTATTAAAGCTCCTTGATGCAGGCATTATATATCCAATCTCTAATAGCAAGTGGGTTAGCTTGATTCATATTGTGCCAAAGAAATAAGAGATTACAGTGGTAAAAATCAAAGATTCAGATGATAGAAAAGCTACATCCACCAACTTCAGTTAAGGGAGTACATAGTTTCCTTGGCCATGTAGGGTTCTACATGAGGTTTATCAAAGATTTCTCCAAAATCACCAAATCACTGTGCAGCCTACTTGAAAAGGATACACCATTTAATTTTTTCGATGAGCAGTTGACATCCTTCAACACTCGTAAAAAAAGTTAATTCCAATACTGGTTATAGCTGGAACTGCCATTTAAGTTGATGTGCGACGCCGAGGACTATTCAGTAGGGTAGTACTTGGTCAAATAAATGATAAAAGTCTCCATGTCATCTACTACATGATGAAGACTTTGACAGATGCACAACTGAATTATACAACCACGAAAAAGGTGTGGCTAGCCATTGTGTTTTCTTTCGATAAATTCAAATCATATCTTATGGGACAAAAGGTAATTGTCTACATAGATCATACAACTTTGAAATATTTAATGTCTAAGAAGGATGCAAAGCCTAAGCTGATTCAGTGGATACTTCTCTTTCAAGAGTTTGACTTGGAGATTTGAGATAAGAAAGACGTTGAAAATGTGGTAGCAGACCACCTTTCAAGGCTTGAACAGGCAGAACACATGGATGAGGGAGATATAAAGGATTCTTTCCTAGATGAGTGTATATTTGCAGTTGACTGTGGGCCATGGTATGCAGACATAGTGAATTAATTGGCATGTAGTGTGCTTTTACCTGAGTTAACACATCACTAAACCCAATATTATAATAAGCAATTTACTATTTAATTGGTGATTAAGCGATCAAATAATGATAGATTTATGCAAGATTAATTAAAAATGTACCAATAAACTAGTTATTAGTCTTTGAATAAAAAATAGATAATCAACGATGTCATCTTCTTCTAATACAAGAGAAAATTGAACCTATCATGTTTTTTTGAATAAATTATAACAAATATTTAAGAAACGACGTCACTCGAAAAAAAAAAAGAAAAATGCAAGAAACTTGATGGAAAATCAATCTATTGTTTTTTTTCGGTTAAAGGAGGGCGGGACCTCCGAAATTTTATTAATTTGCCCTCACTTTTGGCGGATGAATACCGGGGTTACATAAAACTAATGAAAACAAAAAATGAGAAAGTACTACTTCCTTTACAATGAAGATAAATGGCGAAGATTAAAGCAGTAAACGAGGAAGTACTACTTCCTTTACAATAAGAACAACTGCAAATTCAGGCAAAAAAAGATTGGAAATAAAATCAAAACTAAACCCTGACACTGGGCAATCCATGTCTGTCAATTTGTATTAGTGCTCTAATATGTAGTGCATATATCTGGTATCGTCGATGATCCCAACCCTCCTCAGCAAAAGCATCTGCAACCTGATTTCCTTCTCTGTAAATATAAGAAATTTTATCTCTGTCGAATGATATGATGTATGTGATACGTCGGAGTACTCCCTGAATAGCACAAGGTCCTCCTCCTCTAATGATGTAGTGAATAACTACAGTAGAATCAGATTCTACCTCAATTGTTGAAAACCCAAAACTCTGAGCTAGTAAAATCCTATCAAGAANGGCAATCCATGTCTGTCAATTTGTATTAGTGCTCTAATATGTAGTGCATATATCTGGTATCGTCGATGATCCCAACCCTCCTCAGCAAAAGCATCTGCAACCTGATTTCCTTCTCTGTAAATATAAGAAATTTTATCTCTGTCGAATGATATGATGTATGTGATACGTCGGAGTACTCCCTGAATAGCACAAGGTCCTCCTCCTCTAATGATGTAGTGAATAACTACAGTAGAATCAGATTCTACCTCAATTGTTGAAAACCCAAAACTCTGAGCTAGTAAAATCCTATCAAGAATAGCTCGGAGTTCTGCCTCTAATATCATGCATGGTCGATAAGCAGCAGAGAAAGCCCTAATACAATGTCCTGCGTGAACTCTAATGATCCCTCCCTCACTCGCATAACCATCATTGACGCATCCATCAGTATTGATT
>CAIGRH010166387.1:0-10203 GCA_903798295.1 Fraxinus nigra | reverse complement strand
AACATTTTGCAATGTTCAAAAAATGTTGTCGAAAACCTTTTGCAAATCTCAATATTGTTGTAGAGTAAAACGATACGGCAATGTTGCTAATAACCTTTTGCATCGTTTTTTTAACGTTGCTAATAATTTTTTGCAGTTGTTGACGTTGAAAATTGTATGAACAAGATTCAAGTCAACTTTAAAGAGAAATGAGACTTTGATTCATTGTTAATACCGCATTACAAGTAATTTCACCACTCATTTCTATGTTCTAGGAAATATTTGAAATATGGATATTACATGAAGATATGTTATGTGTGAAAGTCGTCATGCCCCTTCTTTCTTACTATTTCCTCTTTTACAGGAGAAAATATATATGCTTCATTAATTTCCTGTCTTGTCACCTACAATTCCGAGCTGGGGAAGTACACATGTTGGAATGATTTAATTGGCCGTCGAGCTCGATCTGGCAATCCTCATAATGAGTAAATCTTGTAGGTGGACCCCAGTAATTAATGAGTATCTTGGAAAAAGGGGTCTAATCATTTTGATTAGAAGCTAATGTGTACGCTGATGTAAGATTATTCCCTGTGGACTCTTCTAATTGGTTAACTTATGGATTTCGTCAGTGATCTGCAATCATTAAGATTTACTTACCCTTGAAAGACTGCACAAGCTTCTCGAGTACTTTATCTATCCGAACTGACCTCATACCACCGAACTCGCATTGTCACGCACTTATCGCGTGCAATAATCCGACCTGAGCTTTCTTGAGTTCAGCTATTATTGGATAACTGAGCTCATCTTTTATCACGTGTATTTAATCCGATCTGACTAACCTCGGAGCTTGGGACGTCAACAGATACCCCTAGGTCAGTACAGACCTAGGTGTGGGTTGACCTAATAAAGTGAGTAGTTCAATTCCCAATTTTTGTAATTATTACTTCAATAAATGAAAAAGACACATGTCGCCTTTTTACTTGCGCGCGGACTGCATGACAGATAGATTCTTCCCCTAGAAGCTTAGACTTGTAACCATTACTCGTTATTTATTGTATTTGAACGGTTCAGATGTTGCCTTTTGACATTCCTTCCCTTTAAATGATTTTTACCTTTCATTATTTCACCTTTGTATTTCAAACTTTCAAATTTTGCTCTCGAAAGTTTTTCTTGCTTTCTCTGAGTGAGGTCGTCTTCATCGGGTATTCTTCTTTTTAAACCAGAATACCTTCCTTTTTACTCATTTATTTTCTTCTCCCATTTTCTTACATCAGTTCAGATGAATCTTGTATGCAGTCTTGGGGAAATAATCAGGAAAAACCTATATCATCCTCGTCCACCCCACCTATTAGTTCTTCGTCTGCCAGTTCGAACTGTCAGGAGGTGCTAACTCATGTTCCTCTGACTTCATTTTATCATTCACCACCCAGTCCTCATCCTCTATCCAATTCTCCTGAAAGTATGGCGTATCGTCGAAAAGTAAAAGAAGAGAGAGCTCAAAAGGAGGGTAGGAATCAGGTTTGGGGGACGAATTCTCATTAGTCGATAGTTACAAGTGATACCTTATCGACCCTTAGGGCTAAGTATAGCATACTTTCTTCTGTAAAACTTGTTGTCCATTCTTCCTCTGATCGAGCTCATAATCCCCCAACGGGATGTGTAGCTCTTAATTCGGCCATTTTAGAGGCTGGTTTAAGACTCTCATTTCCCAAGGTTATTTGAAGAATTATGTCATCTTGTGAATAGTCCCTACCCAATTATGTCCTAATGGGTGGAGGACCTTAATAGCAACCCTAATCTTATGGAAACAATTAGGTCACCCAAATTTAAGTGTGACCCAGTTTAATACTTTTTTTACTTTTAAGGAGGACAGGAAGAATACTGGCTGGTGGTATACCAGTATCGGACCTAAAACTGGGGGCCATTAGTCTTAGATATTTATTCTTCAATTAAATGGTGAAAGGAGAAGTTTTTCTATATCTTGGGGGACTGGCAATTTCATCCTACCAAGGTGGACTGGGATGATGTAGTTTCCACACTTTATCATTCTTTCTGTAAGTAGCGATTAACACTCATATTCAGGTCTTCCATTAAAATTTTATTCTTTTAACTCTTTTTCCTTCTTTCGCAGTTTATCGACTTTCTCATCTCAACTCGGCTTTCCAGGGACAAGCAGACTCCATCAGAGCTCTTCCAAACAAGTAAAGGTACTACAAGTTCGTTATCTTGAACGAGAACCTATTTCTAATCGGTTTACTTCGGACTTGGCCACCTTCCTCAGCACCGAGCAGACTGCCAATTTTTCCAGCCAACATGTTGTTTGTGCCCCTACTTCTTCTCATAAGTTAATTTATCTTACTATTCTCAGGTCAATAATCAAGTATGCTTAACCTTTGAGCTGCTAGGGTGGCCAAAGCAGCTGAAGCTGCTAAAGGAAAAATGAAGGAAGTTATTATCGAAGAAGTGAGCCGACCTGAGGTAGTTAAATCTGAGTTCGACGCTGAGCAGCCTCTAAAAAGGTATCGTCCATCCGAACTCCCAATTACTCCTACTCTCATCGCTCCTGCCACTTGCCTATTCCGTCGGCCATTCCGATTACTGTTGCGAATTTTTCTTCAAGACCTCAGGAGAGATGTCCAGATCTTCAGAGACCGGATATCAAGGGATTGGTGGGGCATTGTCCTGAAATTTTTCTAGATTTTCTCTGAGCTCCCTCTCCGGCGAGGAAATCAGTGACTGCTCTCCCTTGACTTTTGAGGGAATTTGCTGTTCTAATGACGCGAAGCTGGAATGACAGAGAGCAACAATTTCTTATTGAGATGCCCATTAGAGAAAGTGTTATTTCGGCTCAACTTCACTGTCATTGGGCAATTCTCCAGATGGCATCAGTAACTGAAAATGTAATTTTCTTAAAACTCCCACTAAGGTTCCTTAAGAGATTCTTCATACAGCTTTTTTTTAGTGAACACTTCCTCTTATCAAGTTAAAGCTGAGCTCGATAAGATGCTTGCAGTAAGAGATAGAGCTAATGTGATGTTTGAGAAGGTCGAGGTGGAAAGGGCATCTTTTGCTGAGAAGGAGAAAAACTACAAAGACCGTCTGAATAAGATAAAGGTAGAGCTCAACACTTTCATTACCTCAGAAGAAAGGTTGATGGACGAGAATAAAGCTTTAAGGGAAGAGAATCGAGCCTTGTAGATCTGGGGTGAGAAGGTCAATGCCCGTGTCGAAAGCGAAAAGAAGAAGGCTGACGAGGCAATTGCCCAGGCGATGGAAATTAAGAAAAAGGTAGATCTGAAGGTCTCCAAAGCAGTAGAGGATTGGAGAGCTTCCCCAGCATTCGATGCTTTATCCTAAGAGACCTATGTTCTGGCGATTGGTGAAATAATCAAGTTTATCAACAAAGAGAGGTCGGACTGGGACACTGCCTTCCTGGAGGATGCCCTTAGAGAACAGGAAAAAGAAGTAGAAGAACTAATGAGGTCGGTTGAAGTTCAAAAAAGCCTTACTGATGAGCGCATACCTCCTCCAAATCCCCCAGTCCCTTAGTCTTTATGTATTTCTCTAAGTAAAACTTTCGTTTTAAGAAACCTTTTTATAATGTTCTGATTTTATGAATGGAATTTTCTGCTTTAGTGTTTGTGGGCTTCATATTTGGACAATACTTTTTTAAACGTATAAAACCTCTTACAACACTTAGAAAGATTCCTAGAAAGAATATCTTGAGCTCTGCTTACAAACTGAATCAAGACTATATGAATTGTGTTGTAGTACTTACAACTTTAGTTCTACATGTTTCACGAGCGAGGCATTGAAGGATTCCTTTGCAAGAATTCGTACTAAGTTTTGCAGCACTTACAACCTTAGTTCGGCCTACTTCATGAGCGGGTTTTGAGGATCCTTTGTAGGAATTTGTACCAAGTGTTGCAGCACTTACAACCTTAGTTCAGCTTGCTTTATGAGCAGGGCTTTGAGGATTCCTTTGTAGGAATTTGTACTAAGTGTTGCAGCACTTACAACCTTAGTTCGGCCTGCTTCATGAGCGAGGATTTGAGGATTCCTTTATAGGAATTCATACTAAATGTTGCAGTAATTACAACCTTAGTTCGGCCTGCTTCATGAGCAAGGCTTTGAGGATTCCTTTGTAGGAATTCATACTAAGTGTTGCAGCACTTACAACCTTAGTTCAACCTGCTTCATAAGCAAGGGTTTGAGGATTCATTTGTAGGAATTCGTACTAAGTGTTGCAGCACTTACAACCTTAGTTCGTACTTTCTCATTCTTATCCTGATTATACATCAATGTTCGGATAGAAGGAACTTCTATTTCAAGAGGGATTACTGCATCCACTCCGAAAGTTAAGAAAAAAAGAGTTTCTCCAATACTGCTTTGGGTCGTTGTGCGATAGGACCACAACACGCTGGGGAGTTCTTTAGCCCGTCATCCCTTAAGAGCATCAAGTTTAGCTTTGAGCGTATGCTTGATGATCTTATTGATTGCTTCCACTTGTCCATTAGCTTAAGGATCATTGGGTATATAGAAGTGTCTTTGTATCCCAAAGCTTTCATAGAATTTGAGAAACGAGAGTTATCAAATTGTTTCCCATTGTCTGTCACAATGGAATGTGGTATCCCAAACCGGCATATGATGGATTTCCATATAATCTCCGTGGTTTTATGCTCGATTATCTTGGCCAAAGGTTCGGCTTCCACCCATTTGGTAAAGTAGTCAACTGCTACAATTGCAAATTTTGTTCCTCCCTTTCCTGTTGGCATGGGACCGATTAAATCGACCCCCCATTTGGAGAAGAGCCATGGGGCTATTATGCAAATTAGCTCATTTGGTGGAAGGTTTATTTAGGGAGCAAACCTTTGACATTTGTCACATTTCCTAGCAAATTCCAAGGCATCCTTTTTCTTAGAAGGCCAAAAGTATCATTGGCGCACAATTTTGTGAGCTAGTGACTATCCTCCAGAATGGTTTCCACATATTCCTTCGTACACTTCTTCTAGGGCACGCAATGTCTCTTCTTCATTCAAGCATCTAAGCAAAGGTATAGAATACCCTCATTTATATAAGATGTCGTTGACTAACGTGTATCTGGCTACATTTGTGTGGAGTTGCCTTACCATGATTGGATCTTCTAGACATGACCCTAGTAGTTTCATCTATCCATGTCCGTTTTAGGTCGGTTGTCATGTGAATCACTCCAAACTTTTCAATTGCAGGATGACAGATTCTTCCTACTGGGATACTATCAAATTTTTCAATCCTTTTGCTTGTCGCTAACCGAGCTAAGGCGTCAGCGTGGCTATTTTGAGCTCGAAGGATTCGTTCAATCTGTACATCCTAAAAAAAATTAGCTCTTGTTTAACGATTTGAAGATAACTATTCATCATTTCCTCTTTTGCTTGATAGGCTTTATTGACCTTGTTTACTACTAGCTAGGAATCGCTATGTACAACTAGGTGATCAATCTTCATTTCTTTTGCCATTCTTAGGCTAGCTATGAGGGCTTCATACTCAGCTTCATTGTTTAAGGCACTAAAGTCAAATGGCAATGCTTCACAGAACAATTGATGACTGGGGTTGATTAAAACAATTCTAGCTCCTGTTTGTGTCTTTATGGATGATCCATCAACAAAAAGCTCCCACGGTTTATTATCACAAGACTCATCTACTAGATCCGAACTAAACTCCACAACGAAGTCTGTAAAAGCTTGTCCTTTAACCGAAGTCTGTGGTTTGTACTTTATATCAAATTGATCGAGCTGAAGTGCCCACTTAATCAACCTTCCTGATGTATCTGGATTTTGCAAGACTTGTCTAAATGGGTAGTTAGTTAAGATCTCAATTGGATACTCCAAAAAGTAAGGTATTAACTTTTGGGCTGCGATGACAACTGCATAAACTAGCTTCTCCAATGGAGAATAGTGGAGTTCGGCTTTGTGAAGGCTTTGTTGATATAATAGACGGGGTGTTGTATTCCTTCTTCTTCCTTGGCTAATACAGCGTTGGTGGCATGTTCTGATACAGCTAAATACAACATCAACATCTACCATGTTTTTTGGTTTTGACAATGCTTGAGGGCGTGCCAGATGCAGCTTTAGTTGGTTGAATGCAAGTTGGCATTCAGAAGTCCATTCGAATTTCTTTCCTCCTTTCAATACGTCAAAGAAAGGTTTGCATTTGTTTGTTGATCTTGACATAAAGTGGCTAAAGGCTGCGATTCGCCCAGTCAAGCTTTGAATCTCTTTAGGTCTAGTAGAAGAGCGCATTTCAATTATGGCCCTTATTTTCTCCTGTTTAGCTTCGATTCCTCTACGGTTCACCAAATAACATAAGAATTTTCTCAAGCTGACGCTAAAAGCACACTTGTGTGGATTTGACTTCATTCTATAGGTTCTTAGGATTTCGAACATCTCGACGAGGTGGTGTTGATGATCTTGAGCATTTATGTTTTTTACTAACATATCATCGACATATACCTCCATGGTTTTACCGATCTGTTTGGCAAACATAAAATTTACCAAGCGTTGATATGTTTCTCTAGCGTTCTTGAGGCCGAAAGACATAACTTTATAGCAATAAAGACCTCGGTCAGTAATGAAAGTTGTGTGTTCCTAATCTGGTTTATACATGGGGATTTGGTTGTACCCTGAATAAGCATCCATGAAACTGAGTAATTCGTGCCCAGCAGTAGTATCCACCGTCTGATCTATTCTTGGTAGCGGGAAGCTGTCTTTTGGATAGCCTTTGTTTAAATCAATAAAATCAATATACGTCATCTAGTCTCCATCACTCTTTTTAACTAAAACAGGGTTGGCGGCCCACTTTGGATATTTGGCATCTCGAATAAATCCATTGTGTAACAACTTCTATACTTCTTTATTTAAAGCTTCATACCGCTCTGGGTTTAAAGGTCAACATCGTTGCTGTTTAGGGCGTACTGCAGGATCAATTTCCAATTTATGGCACATAATCTTTGGATCAATTCCCTTCATATTCGAATGTTACCATACAAAAACATCGAGGTTTTCTTAGAGGAACTTAATGATCTGATCCTTGAATGGTGACCATAGTTCATGACCTATCTTGAGCTCCTTTTGTTGTTCCTCAATTCCGACCTTAATAACATCCAGTTCTTCCACTGGTTTTCTTCATCGTACTTTCAGATATGGGTCCAATGAACATGGTGTAGGTTCCACCGTCCATACCATGTGGACCTCAGAAGGTAGATGGATCTTTTTGTCTCTCAGATCAAACATTACTTGGCATTCTTCAGCAACCTCTTTGTTTTCCTTGACCTACCCAATGCCATGAGGCATGGGAAACTTGATGGAATAATGGTACAAGGGCATGATTACTTTAAGGTTGAACAACAGGGGTTGTCCCATGATACCATCATGAGGGAATTTTGATTCCAGAACCACAAATTATGCGCTCAACTTAGCTTGACGATGGGATTCTCCGAGCTCCACAAGAAGTTTGATTACTTCTTTTATTACAGAGAGAGAACTGTTAAGTCTCAGAATTATATCTAGGTAAGGTCGTAAAAAGCTCAGGGGAGTTCCAATTCGTTCCAGGGTACTGACGTAAAGTATGTTGAGAAAGCTTCATGTATCAACCAGGATCTTAGGAATGTCTACTCCTAATATAGGAATAGAGATTACCAAGATCTTCGAATACGGATTTGAGTCCGCTTCCATTTCTTCAAATAAGAGTGGTCATCAGTTGCCTTCTTGTGATATTTCTCAGTTATGCTGATCTCAGACAGGTCGGCCATGATAGGTTATTTAGATCTGAATTATCCCTTATGTTGTTGATTCTTTATCATTTGGATTTGAGGGGCAGGCAGGTCTATGTTGCAAGCTCTTGCTTCCGCCTGATTTTCACGCACCACTTCGAGTCCGTAGGGAGTCAGGAACTTAATGCAATAGTGATATATTGAGGTGGCCACCTGTAATTCGTGCAATATAGGCCATCTTAATATAGCATTGTAGTTGGAATGGAGGTCAACAATAACAAAGTCTGCTAGAATCGTTCTTTGGTGGGGGGGTTCTCCCAGTTCCACCATCAGGACAATTTGTCCTTTAGCATCTATAGGATCTCCAGAGAACCTTTTGGAGTATGGATGTAGGTACTGTTCATATATTCCTATTTGCTCCAAAGTTCGAGAACATAGTACGCTAACCGAGCTCCCATTATCTACCAGAGTTTGATGTATTTAGGCCTCAGCGACTGTCATGGCTATAACCAGCACATCGCTTTGATCTTGCAAGACTCCTTGTGCATCTTTTTCTGTGAATCCAAACCATTCTGAACATGGCATTTCATGGGTTTCAGTATATAGATACACCGAATTGTGGTTCTACTAGGTGCGAGCATCACGAGCCGTTCTTCGCCTAACCCTTCGTAAACCTTCAAAACATTGATTTTTGCCCATCAATGTTCGGATCTCGACTCGGTGTTATGGGTCCCGAGCTTGAGGTCCAGGCCAAAATCTTTAGGTTATCTCTTGCTGGTTAGGTGGTTGAATCCCAACTGGATTCGCCTCCCTATGTTTAGCTATGAATTCTTGCAGATGACCTCGCCTGATAAGTGATTCTACTTCTTCTTTTAAATTCCTGCAATCGTCAGTATTGTGTCCTGCCATCCTGTGAAAACGACTGTACTTTGCTTGTCCTTTCCTACTGATTTCCTTTTTTGTGGTTAAGGTCGCCGGAAGGTTTCCTTTTCCCCAACTTGTAGGAAGACTTTGTCCACAGTTGCATTCAATGGGTGGTATTCGCAAAATTTGTCAAAATATGGCCTTGAACGATTCTGATCCCTCCTATCTTTTCTTCTTTCTCTCATGGCATCATTGTCCACTTATTTCCCCTTGACTCTGTATGGGGATTGTGAGTTAGGTTTGGGATCCTCCTGGTCTGAGGTGGTTTCTTCTGCACTGATGTATTTTTCAACTCAGTCTAGGAATTTGTGGTACGTACGAGGTCCATCCTCATGTACTAACCACTAGAATCTTGTTTTTTACCTCAATCCCGAGATGACTGCCATGAGTGCAACATCGTCAGAAATTTCTTCGACCTCCATTGATTGCTTGTTGAATCTAGTCAAATAGCTTTTGAGCAACTCGATTTTTCCTTGCTTTATGCTTACAAGTCGTTCCTTTGGTGTAGCTTTACTTTTGAGCTCGTGAACTGAGCGAGGAACGCTGTGGCGAGGTCGTTCCAATTTCTTATAGACCTCTGGTGCAGCCTTCTAAACAATGTCTCCTAACATCAGGGGGAAAAGCGTGGCACATTATGACATTTCCCGCTCCTTGCAATTCCATCCAATATGTATACTTGTCCAGGTGACTCAAGGGATATCATTCCCCTTCGTACGCAGTAAGCTGTGGCATTTTCAGTTTTTCAGGCAAGGGTTCAGCTAGGATATCTTCAGTGAATGGGGGATGGCGTTTTGTTAGATACTTTTCTAGGCTTCCTCCGTTTCTAGCCTCCAAATCAGCTATGCACTTTTTCAAGGCAATCTTTTCAAGCTCAATTCGTTCTATGGGATGAGTTGTGTGAGGCTCATCATGTTTACTTGTTGACATCAAAGAGTGTTGGGGACCAAACCGGTCGAATACACTGTTTGTCCTTCCGACGATTGGTTTTGTTGCTATGGGAAAACTCCTAACTTCCTCAGTCCTGCTCTTTGAGGATTCTTCATTTGAAAACTGAAGAGTTCTCCTAGTGGGAAGTCGCCTAGTTCTTTCTCTGTGGGGAGATTCCACCTCGGTTTCTTGTGGTAGACTGCGAGCTTGATTTTGCTCTAATATGCCGACAACATTAGTCAATTTTTCAATAGCCTCCTTCATCGCCATTGTTTGGGGTTCAATGGTGTCATTCCGACCTCGTCTTTTACCTATGGTTGGTAAGTTACGATTTCACTCAGGGCGCATGTGGGATTGATTTTCAGAAGTTGAAAGTTCATCCATGTTTTTGATTGATTTAAAAAGGGATGGGGTGATCTTTTTCAAATTTTGGGTGCCCTCCTTCTATCGCCAAACTATTGACGTTGAAAATTGTATGAACAATATTCAAGCTAACTATAAAGAAGAATATGACTTTTGAGCCATTGTTAATACCACATTACTTGTAATTCCACTGTTCATTTTTGTGTTTCTAGGAAATATTTCAAATATAGATATTACAGGAAGATATGTTATGTGTCAAAGTC
>CAIGRH010166383.1:0-12950 GCA_903798295.1 Fraxinus nigra | reverse complement strand
ACACCTGATTTTTGAATTCTTCTCAAGATAAAGAGAAAAATGTGGAACTTACCCATTCAAAAAAGGAAGTAAAAGAAAATCTCTGTTTGAGCCACATTAAAATTCTCATTATTATTTTTCTACTCATTTTTAACCCCCACATTCTTTAATAAAATAATATTTTTAATCGCATCAATAACTTTTCCTTCTTTTTCAACCACACATTTTCTATCAATCTATCATTCTAAAATACATTCTTCTAAAATAATGTGGCTTAAACACACCATTTTTTAAACTAAAGCATAACTTAGCCCGATGCTCCATTCTAAACATATATATATTTTTTCCTCATCTTTTCAATCACTTTTTCTAATAAAATAATATTATATATCAACTCAAATTTTTTTTTCTTTTTTTTTTTATCACACATTTTTAAAAAAATAAATATTTCAAAATACTTTTTTACTCAAATTTAATTTTAATGGAGTCCAAACAAGGACTTAATATGTTTCAACGATTAACATGTTTTCATGTCGAATTTCTATGGTTGGTTTTATTGATTTTCACCTACTTTGCCAATTTATGAATTGTGTTGAAACTGAAAGAAAGAATAGATGTCTAGCAGAATTCATGAATTTAGGTAGAAGATAAATATACTTAAACTCAAATTTACTATATTACTTGTTGTAATATCTTGCACTTGCAATCAAAGCGATAATGTCGTTGCCATTGTTGGGGTGGTTATATACTCAACAGAGCCCTCTTTTTTTGTAGGACACAAATCAATTTCGTATGTACATTTCCTTCAAAATACAAATTAGTGGGTGATTGTCAAAACCATGTACCTATCAGCATAACAAAAGACATTGTAACATAAAGATTACGCAAATCGAAAGGATACTTTGATTACAATAATTAGAAAAATGAAAACTTTTTGGTTGTACTCAAAATAAGTCGAATGAACTTTCTTTTGGAAAGTATAATTATGACTTGTTTTTTAGAAAAGTAACTTTTAAGCAGAACCAAACATCTATTTATTGGTGATTATTGAAACTGGTGAAGGAGGAGAAACGCTACCGGTCAAAAGCGCTATCTCATCATCGACAGAAATGTCTACAACCTCGACCTTGTGAAAGTTCAAATTTTCATTCTGAATTACTCGTAAAGCCTCCAGCACTTCTTCCATTGAAGGCCTCATATCCCTTTCCTGCTGCAAACACCGAAAGGCCAACTCTGCAACGAGTGTAATCATCCTTCTCGTAGTACAATCCGTCTCAAATCCGAGACTCTGATCGACCAACTCATGCAACGTACGATTTTGAATTTTGTTGATAGCCATGTTGGATAAGTTGATATCGTGTCGGTGTCTGTTGGTATCCACAGCTTGTAATGAAGACATGAGCTCGATTAAAACCACCCCAAAACTATAAACGTCGCTCTTTTCTGTGAGTTTGTAGCACTGGTAGTATTCGGGGTCAACATAGCCAGGCGTCCCTTGTGGAGCAGTCGACACGTGTGTAACGTCATTCGGGAATATTCTGGACAGCCCAAAATCGGCAACTTTTACATGGAAATCATTGTCCAGGAGAATGTTGTTGGTTTTTACATCACGATGGACGATGTCAGATTTATGGAGATAAGCCAGTGCATCGGCTGTTTCAATTGCAATATTCAACCGAATTGGCCAAGATAGCAAGCCAGATTTCGCCCATTTTCCATGCAAATGATCAGCCACTGTTCCATTCGGTATATACTCGTAGACTAGCACTAGGTCTCGGCTACTTTTTGATGTGCATCCATACAGTGTCACAAGGTTCTGGTGTCTTAATCGAGTTAGGATCTCGACTTCGTTCCTGAACTGCTCTACCCGCTTGAAATTGTTCTCATATAGACGCTTCACTGCAACTACACTACCATCACGTAGCATACCTGTTTAAGAAATGGTAAAGTCACTTTGTTTAATCTGGTTGAGTAGGGAGTGAAAAAACAAATAATTGATTAATCGTTCAACTATATGCAACGGATTAAGCTCTAGTCTCAATTGTCAATTCCTAGAGCAACAATGAATGAAACGAAAAGCAAAAATGCACAAATAGTGACACACAGATTTATAGTGGTTCATCTCAACATGAGAGATACACTTCCTTGTGCTTGTTGCTGCGGATATACTTGATATAATCGAGAAAAAGAGGTACACAATGGACTCACAACTCTCAGTATTTTCTCTCAAACACACCCAAAAACATAAAAAATCCACCCCTTCAGATATCTTTATATAATGTAGGAAGATCGGGCGACCTACTACAAAGAGATGAATGCCCAATACACCTATGTTAAAACAGATCGATGGATAAGTGATCAATATATTAGACTCTGCATAACTAAACACTAAAAGTTGCCTCTAGATTCTGTTCTGGCAGGCTATAAAAGGTAAGTAAGCTAAACTTCACACCAACCACATATTGATTCAAGAAACATGAAATAAGCAACTACGCAACGGGGGCTTGTGTGAAAATTAGAAGAATTTCCTACTTTTATCCATGCGGGGGAATAGCATAAGAAACAAAAGGGCTTGTAATCATACCATAGTACACAGTGCCAAAACCGCCATCTCCCAATTCTCTTGAACGATCAAAATTATCAGTAGCTTCTTCAAGATCACGGTAGCTGAATATCTGCACTCCGAAGTCTGAGCTGTCCCAACTGAGATCTGTCTTTGGAGACCAATAAGAAGGGATGCTGGGAGTAAAAGTAGTCAAAGGACAACTCGAGAGGCCCCTGTTCAAAGGAGAAATTATTACGTCCTTGCTAATAGTTTGGGCAGAGTTGGCAGCAAGCCGCAATTTTCTGCGCTGTTTACAGTAGAAAATTAACCATCCTAAGCCAACACCAGCAAGAATTGCACCTGCTATGGAAGGAACTGCAAATGAATATATAAAGATTAATTCTTCTATTCAAGCCTAACATGGAGAAAATCACAAATAAATTGTCATGCTAGAATGCGATCATACCTATGTTCATTCTTGGTTTATTTCTATCATCATTTCCTGCACTAGCCATGAGATTCAAAATGTCAGTTTCAGGGGCCAAAGCAAAATTCCTGAGCAGAAACGAGGATGCTAAGGTGGATACATTATTATGCTAAATGAATAGTATAAAAAATGACGACGAATTAAGAGAAGGGTGTCATAGGTGATTGAGACATGTATTGCGTAGACTTACGTAGACGTATGTTCAAAAGAAATATGTGTTCTAACGAATTCTTGTAGTCGATTTATTATTGCTTAGGAATTGTTTGGCAAGATTCCTGCTTTTTGTAGAAAAACTTTACAAGGAATCTACCTTAATTAGTGTTTTGAAACTAATTTCTAAGAGAGTTTTATCTCCGAGGAGGCCCTTATATCTATATCATTTGCCCGAAAATAACTTTTATATCTCAAAACCTCATTTTGACTTCTCAAAAATCATGCCAAACGGGCCTTAGGATACTGCTCTAATCACTATGTAATCAGCCTCAGAAGAAAATTATAATTAAAACTGATGTAGAATGAAGCAAGAAAATTTATGATCCTATACAGGAAAATGGTATAAATAATTCATCCAATCCCAATTAAAGTACCATATTGAATTAAAAAAACAAACAATTAGGACGAAATCATTATTCATTACACAAAACTTCCAAGTACCTGGCGAAGATGTCGAAGCATTTCGAGTAGCATCCGGTGGAGGAGCCGGTGCAGAAGGGCAAAGCTTATCATCACAAATACAAACGGGTTGACCCGAACTCCTATCGAACCCGCATTGCCCACCAGATCCATTACACTCTGAACATATACCCTGGTACGGGTCATTATACCTCACACTGAATCCCTGCATTAAGGCCTCGCCAAGACTTATTCTTGATCTGGTCAGTCTCTCACCCGAACTCTTCAAAACTGGAACCCTAATACTAACACTACAGAATATGAATCTCAATATCGGGTCAGTTGGAACCGGCCCGATTATATAATAAGAATCTGTAAAATTCGAAATACTGGAACCGCAGCTGAAATGATTTTGAGGTTTCACTGACATAGCGGATCCATTGCAGCCGTAGATTAAATTTGCTACTTCGTTTTCGGGGCCTTCGTAGTAAAATAGAGTAGAATTGAGTGTAGAGTTGTGGAATTCAGAAGGGCAGGGATTGTCGTAGAGGAGTGAAGGTGCAAGGATCATGAATTTCTCGGCCTGGTCGAGGTGGAGAACTCGGTATGCCACTGATTTCTGGGTGAGTTCGGTGACGTTGTTGTCGCGGCAGGTGAGAGTGAACTCGGGGAGGCCGCAGTGTGAGGGGCGGTCGCCGCCGGTGAATGGGTAGCTGATGTTTCGGATCGTTCCACATGAGAAGGTTCGGTTGCAGTTGGCATAGGAGGAGGTGGTGGTGTCGGTGTGTTGAGAATGTGCCGCCGTAAGGATGGTGGCGATGAATATGGTGATGAGAGAGGGAGAGGGAGAGGGAGGCATGGCGGAGGCGGGAGGAGGAGTGAAAGTGAAAAGTTGGTGGCATTTAGGAGTCTTTGAATGTTGAAAATTTGACCGTTGAATGTTGTAGCTGCCTTTGGTTGACACTTAATGGACTAATTGGTGAGTTAACACATTTTTATTCAATAATAAAAATAAATTTTAAATTACAAGTAGTCTAATCTTTGCTTGGTTTAATTTAATAACATTGATAAAAATTTAAGTCAAATTTAATAATTATTTTAATATATTACACGAATTCATAATTTTTATCAATTTTTCAACCGTATATTTTATTAATTTTTATTAAAATCTATTAAAAAAATTAATTTTTAACAAAATCAAATCAGAGTGGAACAAAATCTCGTGCATGAATCGCCCATAAGTTTTGACACAAGTAGGCAGAAGGAGGTTTCAAACTTTTTGAAAAGAATTATATTATAATATGTTTTTTTAATAAAAGATAATTAAAAACCTTATAGAGAAAATCTACCTTTAATTTCATGAGAAAAAAAAGGTCATATACGTGTGCGCGCACGGGGAATGCATTATCCTTTGTGTGAGTTTATTAATTTGTGACGTGAGCGTATATATGTAATTAATTGTGTATAAGATTATCTTAAAATTGAGTCAAATTAAAGTGATATAATAAAGAATTAAATTATTGGGTTTATGACATCTAAATAAAATATGAGCCAAATTATATGTGCAAAGACCAGAATCATTAGGGTTGTATTTGACGATATGCCAAATACATATGAAAACTGTAAATATGGTTGTGGTCGTCAATTCATATGCAACTTCTCATTATTTGTGTCATCTCATCGATACAAGAATACAAGAGAAAATATATTGAAGAGTAAGATAAAAAACCTACAATCAAGAACAATGATCGAAAAAAAAAAACAAGAATCAAGAAGAATTTTAGGGTTGAAATTCATACTTTGGATTTCTAAATTTTGGGATGTGAATTTTAACCCTAAAATCTTAAAAATTCAAAAAACATTTTTTTTTTTTGAATTTTAATTAAGAGTTTTTTGGAGTTAATATTTGTAAGTCAAGGATTTATTCGCACAGAATAGTAAATTTTTTTGGAGTTCCGATGCCAAAATCACGAGTAGCTGAGATGTTTTTATTTGGTGTCCAGTGATTTGGAAATACAAAATAGAAATTATGGCTGAATAATTAGCATAATAGTTAAGGATATGGACTAATTTTCTTGTGATATTATGTTGTGCTGCATCGATTTTCATTATTTATTTATTTATTTTTTGTGAAAACAAAAGAATGAAAAATAAATAAATAAATAACTGAGGGGGCAATCAATTTCAAATTTTGGTACTTATTAAAATTTATTTTGAATTACTAGTTTTCTAAAATAGATTAGTTGAAACAATGTTACCAAAATAATCTCTCTTGCCTAAATTAATTTACTTGGAATATTAAGAAGGTTGTGTGTATGTAATTCATGCGGATATTGATCAGCTCAAATGAATGTTAATATTTAGCCAAATTATTTACACACATGTGATGATAAATATGTTACAATTGGGAAGTTTTTCATTTTGTGAACATTGGATCCGTCTAAAGATAGACTTGATGTTTGACTGAATTTATTATCTATATTTGATTACTATACCAAGAATGTCGTTTACAAGTTGGTATTTTTNTATTTTGAATTACTAGTTTTCTAAAATAGATTAGTTGAAACAATGTTACCAAAATAATCTCTCTTGCCTAAATTAATTTACTTGGAATATTAATAAGGTTGTGTGTATGTAATTCATGCGGATATTGATCAGCTCAAATGAATGTTAATATTTAGCCAAATTATTTACACACATGTGATGATAAATATGTTACAATTGGGAAGTTTTTCATTTTGTGAACATTGGATCCGTCTAAAGATAGACTTGATGTTTGACTGAATTTATTGTCAATATTTGATTACTACACCAAGAGTGTCATTTACAAGTTGATATTTATGTCAAAAGACTAAATATCAATGTTGTGCTCGATCTCTTGTGATGGAGTTCACTGATTGTCCAATACAAATTTTCATGTGAACACGTTATTTAGGTTTAAACCTATTAAAGAGAGCTACCTCCTAGATGGTGAAAGTTCAATAGCCGAAAGCATTACAAGCTTATGCTCTAATCCGAGTAGCATGGTATACGTGGAATCCCAACTTTTTTTTTGTTGACGTAGGAATCCGCAGCCGTTACTCGCCAGAGAAGCCCCGACCACCTCCAAAGGAACGGAGACCCGACCACTATGAGTGCTTACTAGGTAAACCCCGTTTCATGTGCAGTAGCCCGCAAATAATAAAGGAGGTGTAAACCATACTAGGCATGCTCGGTGCAACGGCTCGATAGAGGAAATGTTGACAGAGAATTCTAACTCGTGACTTTCGGTTTCACGTTCACCTGCTCCACCAACTCGACCACCCCCAAATGGGTGGAATCCCAGCTTTTTCACGGGTAGTATGTTAACTATTTGGTTTAATTTCTTATCAAAGAAAAATAATATTTAACAAAAAAAAATTGATACAGTTAAACATCATTTATTATCACACAACTTTCTTGCGACATTTCTCCAAAACAGATGTAAAGTACATGAATTTGACAATGAAATGAATGTGGATGAACCCTGTGAAACGTATTTGACTAAATTGAGAAACTAAGAAACACGAGCTTAACTCCGACAAGGATGCCTTTCACAATCAACGATAACGATGCCATAAAATGGCACGCGTAATAGATCAAGATCAAGATCAAGATCAAGAGGGAAGTTCGTTGACTAAGTCATGAAGTTTTCTTTCCAAAACTTCAGAACAAATCTGGCCCATCATGTGGTAGAAAGACATTAGATCGGATAATTGTTCCACAGACATTTTCCCCATCACATTCCTTGCTAGCTTCTCTCTTTCTTCATTTAATTTCAGTTTTTTTATGTAAGAGGATGAATTCCTTACAGTTGCACCCATCTGCTTCAACCTAGTTTCTTGTTGCAGGCTTAATGCCGTGTTCGACTGCAAAAAGTTGAACAACGATGGCTCCTTTAGGACGGTGGATTGCACCATATTCAGCAGTATTAAAAAAGAATAAGCAGCTAAAATCTTCTTTACAATACTTTTTACTCCTACCCAATATCGACTTAACGCTTCAGCTTTCGTTCTTATACTTGTATCTTAATGACTGGAAACCAAGAAATTGTATTATGTATAAGCTGCTAGATCAAAATGAGCATAACCAAATCAACTTTTTTAGGCTGCTTGAACTCAGTTTGGCATCAGAAAAATGCCTAAAAGAATTATGAGGCTGGAAATTTTCGCCATTCAAGCAGAGTAAACAAATTTTTAGCGAGCTTAATTCAATCTCAACTTAAGTAGTTTGATGAATTATTTGATCTATATTGCATGTCGGACTAGATGGCCAACCGGGCTGAGCTTTCGACGAGCTCTAAACTATTTTGGTTCATATTGCCATTATGATGAAAATGAATTTGAGATTCTGTACAAGTATAGTTCAAATAGTACCTCAAGAAATTCTGCTCCGGCCTCGAGTTCAGATTCTTTAGATGAATTTATCCCATGTTCGTATATGTTTCTTGCAATTGAAAAGCTTCGTACTATAATTTTTCTCTTCTTCTCCATTTCTTGATCAAGCTTTAGCGGTTTTTTCATATTTGTTAACCCATTCAGCTTCTTCTGACAGGCAACGACTGCTTTAGCAAACTCCTGCAACATTTCCATGAAATTAAGAATATGTCAACTACATAGTATTGGATACGATTAGACAGTACATTACCTTATACGCAAATGGGCAACCGAGGTAGTCAAATTCTTCAGAATCCGCTTTCCTCATCCTTTCAGGATGAAATTGAAGTCCCATAATGAATTTACCCTCATCAGGATTATAAGCATCTGGATCATAAAACCCTTCAATCAAACCATCTGGTGCAAATGCCATAGGCACAAATCTTTGAGCCAACCTCTTAATCCCTTGATGATGATAACTATTCACCAAAATCTCCATTTTCTC
This sequence comes from Fraxinus nigra, assembly GCA_903798295.1. Lineage (NCBI taxonomy): Eukaryota > Viridiplantae > Streptophyta > Magnoliopsida > Lamiales > Oleaceae > Fraxinus > Fraxinus nigra. The sequence goes on along the minus strand of CAIGRH010166383.1, from coordinate 4,428 downwards.
ATCCTCCAAAGATTCCTTAAACCATTGATGCAATGGGGTGTTCTCAACTACATTAACCGAATGACGGTGCCCATCATAATTATCGTAATCCACATGCACAACTCTCTCATTTAAGGACAACTTATTTGTGAGTTCTTTACCAATATCTTGATAAAGGGTACCCCCACAAGCCACATTAAGGACTTGTGAACCTCTGCATATGCCTAAATAAGGTATGTTCCTTTCTAAACAAAGCTTTGCTAGCCTCATTTCAATTGTGTCCTTTTCTTTGTCTATTGCTGTGTCACTTGCATGAAGTCTCCTAATTTCTTCCAATTCTTCTGCTGATAAATTCGACATCTCGGCTTCGTATAGAGATGGATCTATGTCTTCTCCTTCACAGAGAAGGACACCGTGAATCGGCTCGAAACTGTCTAACAACATGTGGACCCCAGTTACTCGGGGAACGATCACCGGTACAGCCCCATAACTCACTATAAGATCAAGATGGTATTCTCCTGTTTAATTCCAATATACATCAGTTCAAAGATTGTAAAAAATTTATTTAAATTAATAAATTTATGTGATATTTCGAATGAAATAGGAACATGCAGACGGCAGACCAATCACGGTCTATTAATGAAAATATACACCATTAAACCTTTGACGAAAAAATAAATCGAATTTATTCGTTTGATTCGCATAAAAGGGTGTTTCTGAAGACAAATTTAAATTTAATCTTGCCCTATTCGTCCAGGTGAATGCCCATTCTGATATACATACATACATATACATATGTAAAAGGAGAATACGCAAGAACTTGCAATATATATACATACACATACATATAAAAAAAGAGAATACGCAAGAATTTGCATACCCACAAAATCCACGAACTTGTTCTTGCGGACGCTTCGTCTGGAGACGATTAGAACACGAGGTAGAATCACCGCCAGATCAGTGGCCATCACAATTAGTCAACAATTTAAAAAAAAAAAAAAAATTCTAAACAGAAGATGAAAATCTGATCAAGAAAATAAGAGAAAAAAACAACCCAACTTCAATTTCTCTTTCTCGGGTTTTAATTTACAAAGTTGAGAGCTTTTAGTGGAGAGAGAGAGAGAGAGAGTGAGAGAGAGCGACTTCGAGGCACCGCGTTTATGAATATATAACACAATTTTAGGGTTAATTAAGGTTGAGATTAACACGTGTAGGATGGCTATCTAGGACGGGTCAAATCTGAGGTGGCACAGATAGATTCAACTGATAAATGGCAAAGCTAATTTGGTGGAGGCCTTATCCAGTGCAGTGCCTTGTCCACAGACTACCATTTTACCATCTACATATTTGCATGCATGCTTTCATTTATTTTCTTTATATAGAGGGAAACTGCCTTTTTGCCTCTTTCAGATAGAACTAATCTCAATTCTACACTGAATGGGGATGATTAAAATAAGAAGAAATTATCATGTTGATTTTTTAATACATAAATTTCTTTGGTATAATTTATAATTAAGTAATCCGTTATATTTTGATGCATTGAACGATAAATAAGGAAATCAGTATCCACCTAAATTGATGATAATCACGAATAGCATTATTCTATTTGTTTTGGCGCAGCCTTTTGTAATTAAACTTATAATTTGCCATGGCAACTATATTTGTTCTCTAGCTTGAAAACTACATCTATCAAGTTAATGAGTATATTTTTTAGAATATACTATCAAACTACTATTCATATGGTGATATCTAATTCAATTGAACAATATCATGTTGACCTTAAATAAAGAAAGAAAGAATTCTAAAGCCAACCATAGTGTTTTTGTCGATAATTTGGCAGTATGTTTTTCCTATTGGGACAATTTTGGTTGTGTTTTTGAACAAGTTGTTGATATAAAAGAAGAAAGATGAAGTTTTCGCCTTTATTTTGGCCGAAAATTATCATTTGATCGAAGAACATTTGAATTTTTAAGAGAGCTAGTTCTTAGTTTATCTTGATCCGAGACAATTTTTTTAAAGGGTGGAAGATTGAATTTCAAATTTTAGAGAGAGATTGCCTATTTGCCTCTTTTAGATTTTTGTTTATTTGGGGTAGAACCCATCTTTACCCTCCATTAAATGGGGATTAAAATAAGAGGAATTTATCATGTTGATTTTTAATATATAAACTTCTTTATAACTTGGTATGTAACAAGGTTTTTGGACAACAATGTAATTTACAATTAATTTATTATATTTTGATGCATTGAACAACATGCCCCTGTTTGATGTCTATTCAAAGGATTTTTTTTTCTTTTTGGGGAAATGAGTTATGAAATAGTGATTTTGTAGAATGTGTGGTTAAAAAGTAAGTTTTGAGTTTTCGTGTAAAATATTTTATTATGAGAATGAGTAGAAGAAAATAAATTTTAGAAAAAAAGAGTTTTTGAAGAATGATAGACAAACATGGCTAAATGAGGAAACTTGTAGTCACCTATACTAATGATAATCACGAATATCATTATTCTATTTGTTTCGGTCCAATCTTTTTGTAATTAAATTTAGGGATAATTGCAGCAAAAGTTTCAAACCTTTAAAACATTAACAGACTTTCTCCAAATCTTTGATTTGTTGCAGCAGTCATCCCTAACATTTCCAAACGTTGCACGTGAAACCCTTTTGGACGGTTTCCAACCATTTCTCTGTCACTTGTGACTTGACCACTAAAATAAAAAAATTGACCACTTTTTTACCAAAATAGAGGAGGGTAAAATGGTAACTTACTATTTTTCCTATAAAATAATTAAAAAGTGATGCCCAAAAAAAAAAAGGAAAAAGGAAAAAGGAAAATGTATCTTCTTCTCCCCCACGCCCACCCCCATGCACAAGCCAACCCCTCAACCCAAAACTAGAAATATGTCATCGCCACGCCCATCGTCAACGACCACCACTACCACCGTGAACACCAATTCCTTGTTGATTCTATACATGTTATTTTCAACAAAATGTGAACATGGAGCACCACAGGCAAGTTTCAGAAAGGAGAGGAGGAAAAATGGTAGAAGGGGAAAAAAACACTACTTTTCATCAAATCTTTGTAATAGGACACGACAAATAAATGCAACCACTCAGCCGAATTATCCTATAGTCAACTTGGAACAATTTCTTTAAAGAGTTGAAATACATTTTATTCACAAGATACAATATGGTGCTTTGGGCAGATCCAATGAGCCGGCAGCAAATTTGCATGAAATTTATTCAAGCGTCTAAATAGTAGAAAGGACATGAAATATTAGCTGATGATCATTTTGTTCAGGAATTCAGCTTGCTCGGGAAAATGCTCCAACAGCTCTTCTTTTGTGACCCAAACAAAATCTTCACACTTTTTAACATTAAACTTGTTGGTAGCGATCGCTTGAGGGGTTGGGCTCACGGTGTTCACGATGGTTGTGGTGATCGTTGGCAGTGGGCGTAGCGATGACAGATTTCTGGTTTTGAGTTGAAGGGTTGGGCTTGTGCGTGGGGTGAGGGAGAAGAAGATAATTTTCCTTTTTTATTCCTTTCTTTTGCCTCACTTTTTAATTATTTTATGGGAAAAATAGTAAGTTACCATTTTGTCATCTCTATTTTGATAGAAAGTGGTCAATTTTTTTATTTTAGTGGTCAAATGACGAAGAAATGGATAGAAACCGGCCAAAAGGGCTTCACATGCAATTTTTGAAAATGTTAAGGGTGACGGCTGCAACAAATCAAAAACTTGGGGAAAGTCTGCTAATGTTTTAAAGGCTTAAGGTTTTTGCTGTAATTATCCCTTAATGTGCCATGACGACTATATTTGTTCTCTATGGAGAGCTTGAAATCTACATTTATCAACTATATCCTGTAAGGTTGGACAAAACTTTCAAATCGAACCGACCCGAACCAAGCGATTCTTTTTAAGTTAAATACCCGAACGTGCATTTGAATCGAGAACTGACAATTTTGATTTGATTATCTATTTTAGACCAAAAATCGAAGAATCGAATACGAACTGCATTTTTTTTTATCTTAAATAAGTCAAATTATTTTACTTTTTTTAAATAAATTTGCTATTTCTAATTTTCAACCGAGCTCAACTTAATCAAATTGACCTGAGTTTTTTCCAAAATCTCTTATTCTACCGTAGTTCGTTTTTGTCATTTTATTATTGTGAACTTGTTATCCTTATCTTCCTGTGATTTTAACAGTCAAATCTACGGAGAACTCAACAAAGAGATGTACAAAATATATCACGAGATTTGACTATATTATTTTGTAAGAGATAAGATTGAATATATCATGGTCAAATTAATGTAGCGTTATTATAAATATTTAAAAAATTAATTATTGTACGAAACTCGGGACCGAATATAATCGAACCAAACCGAGATGAACCGAACCCAAACGGTTTCAAAATTAAATTTGGACTCGACGATTCCACTTACTAAATAC
>CAIGRH010166358.1:0-10238 GCA_903798295.1 Fraxinus nigra | reverse complement strand
TCACAAATGAATAGTAACCGACGGATTCGCTCTTTTAATATAGTAGGGATTAATAAGATTTATTTGGCTGTTTCAAGAATCTTATTGGTAATCAACTTATATGCTTGTAATCTGATCTGTGAATTCTATATTTACTAAATCTTCAATTCAAATATTAACAGATCTAGTTTCTAGATAAGCTGAATTTATGAATATTATACCTAAATTATTGTTCGACTTATCTTGTGTATAATATGTTTGTCTAAAATTAGTAGTTAGAGAATATTCTAAAGATTTGTGGATAGTCACATGATCACATGTTGAGAACAAAATTAGTTAAGCCTCTATTTGATGCACATTTTGGGAGTAAGAATGCATTTTTACTGTTGATGTGATGAGGAATATGTGGTTGAAAAAGAAAAAATTATTGATGTGATGAAAAATATTATTTTATTGAAAAATTTGTAGTTAAAAATGAATAGAAAAATGAGAATGAGAAAATTAATGTGACGTGAACTCGGTGAGTCATTTGATGCGTAATGACTGTGCAGGGCTAGAAAGCTACTTTTAGTTGTTTTTAAATTCTATAGATAAAAACAAAATTGTTATTCAAGTTGCTTAAATTTATATTCTGAGTCGCACAAGATTTGATACGAATTGAATTTAAAATAATATGTAAATTCCTCGTATTTACTTAGTTCATGTTTGTTACATATTTTTTAAATTAATTTTCAACTCTTTTAAAAATAATTTTGCACTGAATATATAACTTTTACTTGCTTTTTAATCAGACGTTCTTTAAATATTTAATACAAAATTTATTCTTAAAAATTTCTATCAAACAAGCGCTTGCTTGCTATAGAATCAAAATTATTTTCAACTTTACCAGACATTTTTAAATAGAAGTTTCTTTCAAAAGATGTCAACATGCGCAAAACAAGAATGGTAATAAAAAAGGGATAATTAGCCTATAACGTCCTTTATCTTTTACTATTATTGTGAAAAATGTCATCACCTTTCATTTTTGAATTTTTACCTTTATTTTCACATTTCATTGAGAAAAATGTCATTTTCATCCATTTTTTCAATTAAAAGATGTGAAATGACAAATATACTTTTCTATTTAAATAATATAAAAAGAAAAAGAAATAACTAAAAATATATTCTTATGTGAAATGATGAATATACCCTTCTATTTAAATAATTTTTTTTTCTAATTTTAATTTAATAGATTATTTAGGATTCGTTTGTACTTTTTAATAATTTAATTGGGGTCTCGTTTGCACTTTTTTTAAGAAAATTAATTTTTAATTTTTAATAATTTATTTAGGACTCGTTTGCACTTAAAAATAATCTAATTTTTTAATATTTTATTTGGGACTCGTTTTGCATTTTTCTTTAAAATGAGATTATAGTTGCAATTAGTTCTTTTTTATTTATTTATTTATAAAGGGCATATTTGTCATTTCACAATTCTTATTGAGAAAATAGACGAAAATTGATAAAAAATTATGGTTTGTGCAATAAAAAATGTAATATAGTATGAAAAATCTAAAAAAATAAAATAAATGAAAGATAGTGACGTTTTCACAATGATAATGAAATGTACGGACATTATGTAATAATTATTCTTTTAATTATTTATTTGAAACTCGTTTGCACTCTTAAAAAAATTGAAATTATGATTACAATTAGTTCTTTTTTCTTTTTTCTCTTTTTGTTTTGTTTAAACATAATGATATATTCATCATTTCAAAAATTTTAATTGAGAAATTGGATGAAAAATGACATTTTGCGCATTGAAATGTAGAAGTAAGAGTGAAAATACAAAAAAAAAATGTCCTATTGCACCACCACGAAATCGCTAGAGAGGAAAGCCATTTTTCCTTGGCCTATGGGATGGAAGCCCCGGTGCCAGTCAAAATAAGAATAAGTTCAACAAGAAGAATGGGATATGACAAAGAAAGAGACGAAGATGCTAAAAATGAGAACCTCAACCTTATAAAGGAAAAGTAAGAAGACTTTCAAATTAAGCATTTACTATATGTCTATATCAAAAAAAAAAGATGGATTAATATTTCAACTTCAAAGTTCGCGGAAAAATTTTCAAAGTAGGGAACTTAGTACTAAAGAAGATATTCGTTACAGACAATGAAATGTGCTCCAACTTGTTGGGTTCAATGGGAAATACCATATACAACAATCAAAATCGTAAACTTTTAAAGTTGGTTAACTAAATTCACATGTTCTCAAAGCAAACCAAATACAAAAAAAAAAAAAAAGGAAAGAAAAAGAAAGGTAAGAACGTTGTGTGCTAATTACCCTAATAAAAAGTATAGAAGTGTTTAGAGGTCAAGAAATTGATGTGTCAAAATAACAACAATCATCCTACATGTACATCATCTTTTATATAATTGTTTATATTATGTCACGTGATATCACACCATTGGACAATTTTAAAAAAAACCTTTTATCACCTACAATTTTTTGAATACATGGATAATGTCAAAATGAGTGTACATCAAAGAATGTACACTTAACGATATTGCAAAAAACAACAATTATGGTGTGTTTGAGCCACATTATTTTTGAATAATGTATTCTGGAATAGTAGATTGATGGAGAATGTGTAGTTGAAAAATAATGAAAAGTTATTGATGTGATGAAAAATATTAATTTATTGAAAAATGTATTGTTGAAAATGAGTAAAAGAATGAAAATGAAAATCTTAATGTGGGTAAAACGAGAGCTTAGTTTGGCAGCCTAAAGCATCAAATCATACTCCCACAAACTTAACAGGATAATTTGAATTTTGAAGTATACAACATTTAACATTATTTCTTTTTTAACTTTCAGTCCGCAAAAGCATGTTAGTAAGGTGTTTATAAATAGTTTAAATTATAAATAGACAAAAATAAGGGATAAATAAGTCGATAATGTTTGTGAGTTCATCAAAATAAGTAATTTAAGTATTTTAAATTGCTTATAAACTTGAAACAAATTTAGATTAAACTAGCGAACTTCTCATTTTACTTTTATTGACGGGAAATTNTTCATACAAGTTACAAAGACAGGAAAATGGCATTTCATGGCCACGATGGAAGGTGTGCACTTTGATTGTAAGTTTCGTATGCCATCTAAGCCTCGGGTTGCGAAGATTTTATAAATAGTTTAAATTATAAATAGACAAAAATAAGGGATAAATAAGTCGATAATGTTTGTGAGTTCATCAAAATAAGTAATTTAAGTATTTTAAATTGCTTATAAACTTGAAACAAATTTAGATTAAACTAGCGAACTTCTCATTTTACTTTTATTGACGGGAAATTAGGTTGAAAGGCTCTTTCACTTTCGTGGTGGGTTGATTAGGGAAAGTATACAAATAAATATCACATAAAAGGTATTTACTAAATTTAAAATCGTATATTAGGGTGTTAATATATAAATATTTTGCACGTCATTTATCTTTACTTGTAAAATAGGGTTACAGGCATATTTAACACAAATTTGATGTAATTCGTTCCAGGAAGCTTGCTTTATTTATTTATTCGCCAAAATGAAACTCGAAGACTTATAATATCGAGGAAATGACATGATCATCAAAGTGCTTCCAATCTTGATGTACATGCTAGCCATGGCTAAGGGTGGACATAGTTCTATTTAGTTTCGATTTCAAGAGAATCAAATCAAATCATGAACCAATTATTTTTTTATAATGAAATCGAACGATTTTTTAAAGATGTGGAACCATACCGGAATCAAACAATTCGGTTCTAGTTTGATTTGCTTTGGTTCTAGTTTCATTACTAATTGAAAAAAAAAATAAAAAAAAAAAATAGAAAGAACATTTTAGAAAGAAGAATCGAAGGTTGAGGCTTCATTTCAGAAATCCAATTGACGACAGGCGGTAGTTATTGGTCTCCATATGAGAGTTGGTGTATAAATTGAAAAAGATAGAAAATTAGAAATGAATTATGATCTTCAGTCTTCACATTTAGAAATGAGAAATCAAAGGCACATGACCCTTTTGTCTTAATTTTCAATTGAATTTTGCATTTTTTATGTGAATTGTCATTCACTAATTTGTGTGTGTGTGTGAAATAATAAAATTTAAATATTGAGTTTGATTCTTGATTTCAGAACTAGAACCAAATAATTCTCAGTTCTAAGAATCAGAACTACTAATTTTTTTTGTAGAATCGAATCGAACTGAACCGCTCTTTTTAGTATTAGTCCTCATTTAATTGTGTGCAGAAAGTAAAAAGTAATATTTTTATTTAATTCGATGAAGAATAAAATAACACGTCTCTTTTAATTAATGATGTCATGAAATAATGCTATGTGTACATCATATTTGTATATTATGCTTGACATCATCATTGTTGATAATATTTGATCGATATTTATTTTTTAAAAAAAATTGGCCAATAGGGTGTTGTCATGTGGCAAAATATAAAAAATAATGTAAATGCCAATATACATGTAGCATGATTGTGATATCATGGTAGATGTTGATTTAGGGTGGACTGGGTTGGACTTTAGTCTAGTCCACTAGCTCAGTTCAATTTTTTGAGGTTAAAATTTTACGTGTAAATTTTTTTACATGTTAGTCCGACTTAAATTTATTTATTTTTACTCTGATCCTAGATCTATCACTGATCATGAGATTTAATTACTTGATTGGTCACTGGATTTTGCGCTAAGGCTTACGGTCACTGAATTTCAGTTTCCCCGTTAGTCACTGAATTTCACAAAATTCAATCACATCCATTACTAACTCAATGGACGGTTAAAAAATTGACGAATTTGTTGATGTGGCTGATGGGATTGAGTACGTGGCAATCTATTTCCACTTGGCTTCTACATTATTAGCAATTTAAAAACCGGATGTTAGATTGGATAATGAATTATAAAGTTCATTGATTAATAGAGTAATTTTTAAAAGTGCGTATAAAAGAGGGAAATATTGATTAACGAGGTAATTCTCGACCAAGCCTCTAACATTATAAAAGAGCGCACAATAATGATAGCAGAATGAGATACTTTCTTCTACTTGTTTAAGAAAAACGTAGGACGACTTTAGAGCTATAAATTGAGAAAACGATGCAATGATCATTCACTTGGATCCATGGATAATAAAGGCAAGATCCTTCGTCATTTTTCCGCACTCCACTACACCATACAAACTACGTCTAGTTTCTTAGTGAAATTTTGTCCAATTTTCCCTAAATATTTTGCTCACTTGTTAATATTTTTTTCTTATTCATAGTTAAAAGAAAGCATTAAACTTTGCAGTTCAACATAATGCATTTTATTATAGCAAATTGTGAAAACTAAATTCAGTTATATGTGTGCAGGCCCTCAAGTCCAAGCAAAAATTGAAGCAATGCCTTTTTTCACCTCCTTTTTGTGGTGGCGTTTGACAGTTCCATGGGCTGCTTCAGCCTCGATCGTCTTTCCATCAAGACAGTTCTGAATAAAAATCAAAAATCAATTAGATTCTTAGATAAAAATGTGTACGAATTTCAGAGTTGAATACTATCAAACGATCAATGCACTTTGGCGATACTATAGAGAATATAATTGTTGAATAGGAATACAGAAAAAAAGAAATAAAAAGACTAAAAACCAAAAAATCGATAAAAATGGAGTTTAATTACCTGAATTATCAATGAACTTTGCGTAAAGTTTCCACCGGATAACTAAACTTTTCAAAAATATCCCGTTAACCACCGAACTTCGTAATTCGTTGTTCTGTCCATCATTTAGTTTTTAAATTGCTAATGACGTGGACACCAAGTTAAAAATAAATAGCCATGTACGAAATTTCGTTAGCCACGTCAACAAATCCATCAATTTTTTAATTGTGCGTTTAGTGAATGATAGATGAAATTACATTTTGCAAAATTGAGTGACCTTTTGTGGCACCACAACAAAATTGCTGGCACTATTATCTATTTATAGCACATTTCGACTAAGCTTAAAAAAATTACTAATAAAGTATTTGAAATAAATAATCTTGTATTGGTAAAAGTATGAAATAAATAAGTGTTATAAAGTATAAGACAATAATGAATGACTAGTTGATGCTATCAAGAAGTCTAGATGATTTTCCTCGAGTAACAACATATTTTATTCAAATTGTAACATTTATCGAAATCGTATGTATAAGATCATTGCTATAATATTAAAAACATACTTGGATTTCGATTCCATTACTTTTCTTCTTAGTTTTATAATGGTATTTACTTTTGAAAATACTCATTATTTTTGGTAAAATTAAGGGAAAAAGTAAGCTATCCGTACATGTTTGTGAAAAGAATTACTTGAAAATGACGAGTTGAGATTTGCTGTCCAATTTTTAGTATCCACCCAATTAATTATTGACATGACATTTTAAATTAACATATCAATTTGATGAGTTGATGGTGAAATTAATGAGGGTAAATTTGAGATGATATGTTAATTTAAAAGTAGTGTGTCAATAATTAATTGGGTGTACAACAAGTTGAACATAAAAATTTGGACAACATATCTCAATTCGAAAATGACCAACTTTTTTCTAGACTTAAACAAACATGATTTTAAGCACGTTTTGTCATTTTTTGTGGTATAAGATCCTTCTAATTCAAATAATTGAAATCAAATTGTTGCAATTTTGTTTTATTTGTTTGCCTAATGGTCATAGCCATGGGCAGATAATTAAGCCAGTAACGTGAAGATCCACAATATTTGATATTTACCAAAGACACTACATCAATCAATGAACAATAATTAGAGTAATTACTTAATAAACAGAAAAGTAATTCTTACAACTAATACTAAATAAAATATTTAATTTTAACAAGGAAAATGCTTGATATACATGAACATTTACATAATCTATTGATGAGGCGTCAAAAGAAAGTAGATGAATTTTTTTCTTCGATAAGATTTTGATCTAATTAAATCTTACCACATCATCTGGTAAATAAATATGTAAATTATGATATGCATGTAACACAACCATTTTAACAAATCTCATTTTGCTCAGTGTTACACGTGAGCTTCATGACAAGATTAAAGAAGACGAGAGCGCTATTTTAAGCAATCTTACATTTATTTATATTTAAATGGGTATTTATCTTAAACATATTCATAAAATTTTTTTTATCAAATGATCTTTCTTTAAAATATGGTCTTTGTTAGATATTTATACAATAAATATAATATGTGAAAGAAATAATTAATTTAGATGAATTTTACTGTATTGCAACTAGTAATAATTTTAACAGTCTTTTGGGTGATATTTACAAGATTTATCATCTTTATTTTTCTTATAATTAAATTTGAAATGAGTAAGGAATTAACGAAGGCAATTTAACGATATATAATAAAGATAGAAGAGATTAGGGAGAAGTAAGGTGGATTATAAAGTTTTCAATTTTCTTGATTTCGACAATTTAACTAATAAAAGAAAGGAAGATGGAACTCATACATTTGGCCCTTGTTTGGTGGGATTAAAATCATACTTTTAGTAAATTTTGATAAAAAATGATGAAATGTATTTTTGAAAAGTTGTAGATTACATGAAATATGTTATTAAAATTAAATATTGACTTTAACGTAAATTAAAATTGAAATTCCTATCAAACAGTCACTTATTAAAGGCTTTATCTGTTTCATTTAGTAATCTGAATATATTATTAAAATTTGAATAAATTCCAGTTTTTCTCTTTGAAGAAAAGACAAAAATGGTATATTTTGGCATGTGCAATTACTTACAAAAACATGGTAGTGAATTTTCTTTAACCATTGGTGATATGAAATATAAATTTTCTTGAAAAATACTGTTTTGACACTAAGTAACGAAAAATTAGAAGGCAATACTCCCCCGTATGGTAAGTAAGAAAATATTCCTTAACTAAAGGTTCTAATTTGGATGATGCTCGGAGAGAGATTGCGTTAGCTCCTCGTTGTGCCTTCCTATATAAAAACTTATAAATTATGACTCGTTGTATTCTCATTTCATCATTATTCACACACAGGCAGAGAGAGAAGAGAGAGAGAAGGGTAGAGGAAAATGGAGGAGGAGATAAAATCAAGATTCAAAAGAATGTGTGTATTCTGTGGGAGCAGTTCTGGCAAGAAACTAAGTTATCAAGAAGCTGCTATTGAGTTGGGCAAAGAACTGGTAACCTATATGAATATTCCAAAATAGTATATACTTACAGCATTATCTTATGCATAAATTTAGAGTGTTTAGATATTTGGTTTTGATTTGAATTCATCAAGTTCTTAAAGAATTCCATACTGTTCATCATTAATATGCAGATATGCCTTTTCCTACGTATTTTTGTTTTCTGTATTAATTTTCTTTCTTTTCTGTCTCCTCGTTAAACTGAATGGCAGATTTATACACCTTAATGGAGTCTTCTTTTGTTGCACCTCAGATCAGATTCTTTCTTTCTTTCTCTCTAGCTAAGGAATAAGAACATATTTTAACATGGGCACTGCGGCAGATGGGTCTTGGGGGGGAAACCAGGTTAAGGGTTTATGTTTGGTTTGGCATAAGGAATTAGGGGGAGAAATTAGAAAGCGAGCTGTAACCTGGCTGTCATTTCAGACCAGCCCATCTTGCGTGATAAATCAGTTTAGTTTATGGGGTTTAAGTTTAATTGTGTTATAAAAAAAAAAAAAAAATGCCAACCAAAAGTGCCATCTTGATATCATGACTCTTTTAAGCGTGTTTTTCTATTACCAGACCTTCATCATTTTTGTTTCATGCACGTATAATCATGTACAAATAAAATCATTTGAATAACCATGTTTACAGTTTTCCATGATTTTTGAGGCATCCTATGAATAATAATTTATGGGTTTTGTAATTCGTTGATCAAGTGTTTGTAGTATGCATGTGTGATGTGTTTCTGACGCGTTTGGTGAATTCCTTTTTCATTTTTTTCAATGTGTTTTTATTTTTTTGAAGGTGGAGAAAAGTATTGATTTAGTCTATGGAGGTGGGAGCGTGGGTCTTATGGGTCTTGTTTCTCAGGCAGTTCATGATGGTGGGCGCCATGTTCTAGGGTATTGTTCTCTCTCTCACTCTCTCTCGTCAGATATACATACACATGATATACATAGATATCTCTTAATCTCTCTCTCCCACACAATATGTAGAATGACAAGTATCATTTGTCCCTCATAATTCTCATCTTTTGTTTGGTCATAAGGAATAATGAAAATGGGGAAATCTTGTAAATTTTGTTTACTTCTGTCCATGCAAGTCTGTCAAGGTTATTATTGATGTTTTTCTTACCATCCAAAGGCAGACATCATGGGATCAAATGTTGGTTTCTGATCATTTCGTATCTTTTTTAACCATCAATCTCATTTTTGACATGTTTAATGTGCAAATTCTGTGCTGAGAGTTGGACAATATAATGAACTAGGTTTTCTAATGCGCTCACATCTAAAATTGGACGTCCTTAGCGAAACATAATTCTTGGATTTCAGAGTAATTAAATATCTGTAGTGCCTTAAAGAGTTAAAGAGCTTTTAAGTAAATTGGATCAGAGTATAAAGTGAACTGATTTGGATCAAAAGGTTTGATGGAAATTGTTGTGGCTGATTGTAATTTTTATCATGTCCCCTTTTTGTTATTCTTTCTGATAGAGGAATAGACAATAAATTTGATATGCAAATTGACCCAAATTTATGGGAATATTTTTTTGTTGTTTTCGATGCTCAAACTCTTACTTTACTTGCAGGGTTATTCCAAGGACTCTCATGCCTCGGGAGGTATATATGACTAGAAACTTTTAATCCAACTTTTTCTTATATTGAAAATTTTCATTTCACTTTGAATTACAATCTTAGGAGAAGTAATACATCTAGGCAGTGTATTAAAAAGCGTATTGCGTGACTAATTGTGGAGGTGAAACTTCAAGATTTACGAGCTTAAGCATGCCTAAATGACGCCTAGGGGTAAAAAAGTATTTTCTTATTTTAAAATTTTAGTTATTTTAAAAATCATTTAATAATTAAAATAATACATATCAATATCTAAAATTATAAAATACTATATTTACTTAATAATTAGTCAATTATACAATTCTCGATTAGACAAGTCCTACTGAATAAATCTATAGGTTCATCATATGTGCTTTCGAAGATTTCAACAAAATAACGAGTCTCAATATCGTATTACATATGTAAATAGCATTGTAGCTTAATCTTATTTAACTCTTTATTGAACAAAGTCATTTTTAACTTTTGTA
>CAIGRH010166355.1:0-15494 GCA_903798295.1 Fraxinus nigra | reverse complement strand
GTAGATATATTTAATTTGTTTTAAATTTATTGCTAGTAAGATATAAATATATATTGAATTCAATGAATTAATGTCATAAAAGTAGACACAAAAAAAAATATGGTGAAACCGATGGTTTCAAACTGTTCAAAATAATTTGATTTAGATTTAAATTTTTCTCAAACCGATTTAAACGATTTTGTTTGAAAACTTGTCAAAACCCAATAAAACCGAACCGCTTATACCCCTACTTGGAAGAGCTTTAGAACAACTTTTTGACATCGAGTCGATCAATAGACTTTATATTATGTTTTTAGGTGCTGGGGTTATTCTGATTTATGAAATTGAGATTACTTCTTATGAAAATAACAAGAGTGATTTTCATTAAAGAAGTCGATTTAAAAAGAAAAAATAAAATCCCATGAACCAAGAGACTAAAGCTTTGCAGCAAATAGCACTTGAAAGTCAAAAAGACAACAGAAACATTGCATTCTTTACATCAACTGTGTAACATAAACTTGTAGGTTAGCAGAACATAAACGATGCTGAAGCTCGTCTACAAAATTGAAGGCAGTGTCTCAGACTTCACTTCAGTCCCTCGCTTAACCCTTGTGGCATTCCTAAGCTTTGGGCGAGATTGCTCATTCTATCTTTCATAGCCTGAGCAATTCACAAACACTAAGTACAGAATTCATGGAAGAAGATACGTTTGTGTTGAACATAAAAGAG
The DNA here is from genome assembly GCA_903798295.1 of Fraxinus nigra. Taxonomy (NCBI): domain Eukaryota; kingdom Viridiplantae; phylum Streptophyta; class Magnoliopsida; order Lamiales; family Oleaceae; genus Fraxinus; species Fraxinus nigra. Next base: position 14,786 of record CAIGRH010166355.1, on the reverse strand, counting down.
GGAAGATTCTCACCAGAACACTCTTCTGGTGCGCATCTTTGTATGCCTCAGTGACCAGAAGAGAGAGTTTCTGCATCAGTGAACATGTGAATTCTGATCATTAGAGAGAAGGCAATGCAGTAGCAAATTTTCTTGCTACACGGGGAATTTTAGTAATTGCCATAGATTCTTATCATTTTGGGAGAGGTCAAGGGTTCTTTTGTGGGGGCTCCAAGAATGGACAATCTCAGCTTCCTCGTGTTCGATTTGAAAAGATTGTGTTCTCTCTATTGTAATTCTGGAAGGGTCATACGTTCTCCTCCCTTTTCTACTGCCTTTTCTAATTCAATCAACAGGAGATCAATAGAGCTCCCACCTAAGCATAACTGAATCTAAACTGAAAAGTGACACTGATTTATTGGTAAGAGATGGTGGAAAAGGTCTGGGAACATTACTATCTGGCGATGCGCTATTATTTGTTTCTCAACATTAAGACATTTACTGACCCTGAGTTTGTTGGCACGGAAAGTTTCATGTGATGAGCATAAATAGTAGAACCCTTTCATACTATGCAAAAAAAATCAAAGTATCTTTTTATGGTATCATCATACAGCTCCGACAATAGAAGTGATTCAAAATTTTAAATGCCATAGTGATAAATAACAAGACACGTTGCTGTAAAAGCCATCAAAAAGAGAATTTTCGCAACTTCATGAAGGTGTTGAAATTGGACGTAATTTAATAGCAAGACATCAAAAATGCACCTCAAATTTAAATCAACTTACTTCAGGTCCCAGTTCCATTGCAGCCTCCGTTATCTCAATTCGTACAGGTTGTTGATTCCCAGAAAGTGTTGCCTAAAGAATAATTCAATTAATGATAATAAATGTGTAAATGTTAAAAGTCAAAAACAGCGAGATCTCGAGAGAACGTGATTTTTCCGTATTACAGTTGATGACTTAAAAGGATGCAAGGCCTTGTATCTGGGGGGAAAAAAACTCAGCTTGTGAAAAACAAAAAATAATTTCTACAAATATCACTGAATCAGTTAGTATACTTGTGTTTTGTCTTCAATAAGTATATAGGAGAACACTTGTCATTCTATTGTTTCGAGAATTTACTTGCAGTGGATAGGAACCTTGTAGCAATATATTTCAACTAACACTTAAGTTTCTGATTTGACAATATCAAGAAAGAAAATTAATGTTGAAAATTTACCTTTATTAATTCACCTTCGCAGTAACCATCAAACTCCGCTCTGCAAATTAAAAAACAATAGAAAAACACAATAATCGCGTGAATAATAAAAGTTTAAAAGAATCCACACAACAGAAGAAAATAAAGATGAGGAAGAGTCAATGTGGTGGACCATACGCAGCAAGTTCTTTCTGCACACGCACGGCCTCCACTTGGACAACCATTTGTGCCTTCTTCACAGTCTCATATAGGTTTTGCATGTTTCCTAATATTCCAGCCTATTTTCACCACAGGTATAATTATACAGTCAGAACAGCAACAGGAAATCAAGTTGGACAATTAAAAGAATAACTTGGGGATTGCAAAAATTAAAAACCATTACCCTCAGATCAAAATGACTGATTCTTTTAATCAAGATTATTGACTATTAATTGACGAACTGCTCATTATGATTTTATTTTTATAATGTAAGCTCCATTGATCTACAAAGACGTAAAAAGAGGTAACCCCATGTACAATGTGTATACCCAGTTGTACAAGACCAATAGACCATGCCATTGGTTTGATGTCCAAAAAATCTATATCATCAGCACAAGTGAAGACATATCAGAACCAGAGAAATGAAAAGAAAAGTGAAGTGCTATTCAGCTTACCCACTGGGTGACATGTTTGAGATCTCTCCTCCAATTAGCAGCCATGGGTAATAGTTTAAAACACCCACCTATGCCACCAGCCCAAAAGGTAAAAAGGAAGAAAGGAAAAATGCATACAGCATGCGCACACGTGCATGTGTCCCCCTATATATCTTAAGCTAGTCCTGACCCAAAATATCAGCAGCTCGTGTTGAAAAGAATGGTAGGCTGTCGCACAGCTTGCCACTAACATAATCACAACCAATATCCAAAATCATGCTTCAATACTTGACTGTTATTTAGCCTTACTGTGTTAAACTTACAGGCAAAATATCTAAAACTCCAGTGTTTTTGAAATGTGACTTCAAGAAGGTCGAAGACAGAAGCTAATGAGCAATACAATTGAAAAGTATTCAATGTATTGCATATATTGACAACTCAATCTCTTAAAAAAAAAATTAAAAAAAAATTCTCCATCATCGTAGGATGTTCAAGCATGGATTACCTAAAAACTAAGAATCAAGACAGGAAGTCACCAGTCAAAATACTCTTTCATCTAGGCGTAAATTTTATTTCAAGGAGTGCCTAAGACATGCCTTTGAAGAACCATCATCACTCTTATCGTTGTTATCTTTTTTTCCACCAAATAGACCATGCACACTAAGAGATCTTCTAGCCTTCTCAGTTTGACTTCTTGGGCATGACAAACTTGGAATAGCAATGGGATTGATGCTCTGATTCAATTTACCTGAAACACAAGAAAAGAAAACGACAAATGTTCACCTCAGAAACACAACGTAAATACCGATAAGTTCATTAAATAACTTAAAATACTAAAGATCTCAAACCATACCAATGAGCCTATGATGCATGAAACTGCGGGAAAAAGTTTCAACATAACATAAACCAAGTAAATATGTACAAGAATAAAGTAGTATCCTGAGCTTGTCAAGGAAAGCCCCAGTAAATAAAGAGTTTTGAGCTCCTAAATGAAAAACTTGTCAAGGCGTGCTTTTATACATAATTTGCAGGTATGCGAAGTACTCATCATTCACGTTCACACTCTCAAATACAAAATTTGTAACTTTTGAATTATAGAAACAATCAAGCCATATGCTATACTAAGTTTAGATAACCTTGGGTACTGCAAGGGGAATCCACGAGATTTTGGTGGTGGTAGCATTTGTGGATTTTATGGACACGGGAATAACCTTCTGGTAGAACTTTATGCTTAGTTGTAGGCTTGATCTAGAGTAATACTTCTTGCTAGAGGGAATTTGAGTTCACCTGGATTCAATAAAAGTCATCTAGTGTGTCCAAAGCTTGTATTGGCTCACGATAGATGAGATTGTAGTTTTGTGTTCAAAAATGCAGGTTCATTGCAGCTGCTGATTTCTTACTAATAAGGGGTTTAAACCAATGTGCAAAATTCATGGGTCCCAGCACATCACTGGATTAAACAGGTCTTTTTGACCCTAAGATTGTATGTATGGGTCAGGCGTAAGAAAGGTAATGGATTAAACGGGTCTTTTTGTCCTCTTACAGGTTTCTAGCATATAATGGAGTATTCTTTCTCCCCTCTGTACTTCTTGAGATCAGGTATGTACCCCTCCCTTCATGCAATCTTCTGTTTTATAATAAACCAGCAGGGGACTATGCCACAGACCCCACCTAAACACACGTGGTCTTATTAAAAAAAATGTCCTAGCAAGTAACAATTAGAAGGGACTTTGTATAAGAAGGCAAGGGAGGATGTTGTTTGTCCACAATTCATGTAGGATCAAGGTCGAGTGCCCAGTTGTCATAGTTTGCTCACGAAACAAATCGGGCGTCCTTACCTAAGCTATGGCTAGCTGTGTATTTACATCCTGGGTTAAAGCTTCTATCATTTTTGAACCATCCAATTTTTGAACTGCTAGTCCTCAAACACCAAAGAAGAACCAAAATTTTGGGGGGAAGTCTTTTTGGTATTAAGCGCCATCATTTTGGTTGTGAACAACTATAAACCTTTCCCACGAATACAATTAAGAAGACCCACAAGGCAATCATCTACATATACAAATTTACAGCCCTACAGACATATCTAGATATATTCAAATGCAATTCCCATTTCATCGACTAATACTAACATAAAACCCAACAAAAGCTAGTAATTAGCTGGTTAAGTAAGACATAGAATAGAAAGGGGAAAGGGGGAGAACTTACAGGAAGATGATGGATAAGAAAAGGAAGAAACACAGCGACTTTTACAGTCCTCAGAATGATGAAGTTGAGTTGTTAGAGCTGCACTTGAAGCCGCTGCCATATCTTTATATTGAGTATTATGCTACCTAAGATTATGGATGATTTTTCACACACAAACGCACGCACAGAGAGAGATTTGAGAGTTGAGAACGACGATAATAATAGCGGGGCCCCGAGTGGGAAGTAGTGAATAGAAAAGGTTTGGCAAAAGTTAAAAGAGATTACTTTTAAGGACGCAGTTTGAATGCTACATATTTATCCAACTCTATATTTATTCATATTAAAATTTAATTCATTTTACATAATGAATTTTATTGTTCATAATAAATGAATTCTTTCTTCTTATGGTATCCAAATATTCTTCTTATGATGATGCGGGTAACTGCTGGTGGTTTGGTGTCCAGGTTAAACCAAAATTTCTTTTTGCATCAAGAAAGGGGAATAATGCATTGGCTAAATTAAATGTGTTTGCTATCCCCCGACAATTTGTCAAAAAAATATCAAATATTTTTGTACATATGATATATAATATTTCTCAAAAAGGGATTTTAGTATTTGCACATCGAGATTGACACCTCGATGTACAACCCCTCACAATAAGGGGGCTGCGTCCAATAAAAAAATTCATGAGCCCCTTTATTGTGAAGGTCTGTGCACTCGATGTACACAGCAAAGCCATATTTATACAAGTCATTTCCCTAAACTCGTTTTTAACCCGACATTTCTCTCAACAAAATATTTATAACATTTTCTTATTTTTTAATCATACATTTTCTGAAAAAAAAATTACTTTTCTCAAAATTTATTCTTAAAAAATCTACATAAAACAAGCAATTCATTAATTCACTTGCTATAAAAGCATAGATATGCAGTAGAGACGGGTCCTCTATGCAATTTAATTGTTATGTTAGAGATTTATCATTGATGTTCATACATGTATTTGAATCCCCCATACACATTCTTCCAATGGTTATTGCACGTTAATTGTAACAAACAGCACAAAAGCCAATTCTGTTTAATCTACGAAACACTCAGTTCGAGCAAAACTATGTACATCTGCTGATTGGTACTTCTGGAAACAGTTCGGCATCATAGAATCAGACGTCATGAGGAAATCTGTACCCAATTACGATCCACTGTCTGCTGGTTTCGACTCAACGTGCGCATCCTCAGAAGCAGAAGATTGCTCGTCTATAGATGTACCCAACTGGGTCGGTTTCTTAAATTGCACTATAATCATGGTCATATTGTCACAACCCTCACCTCCAGCAGTTGATGGAGCGAGACACCTATCCAGTACTCTTTCACAGACAACAGAGAGTTTATTTTCCTGCGTAAGCAATGATTTAGATAGAAGCCAACGATAACTTTAGTCTAACCAAAGGAGCGTAAACACAGAGTATACAAGGACTTACGGATTTCAGCTCATCACGAATAAAATCCACTAGTTGTTGGTTTGACATGCAATCCCTTGAAGTATTAAGAAAAATGAATCTTGATTAGTCAAATATTTGAAGTCTGGTACCGGGGATTCCATAATCACAAACAGAGGACCTAATCGTAGGAACAAGAGCAAATGGGAACTAATAAAACGAACGTATGGCAAACATTCAGGATCATATGCTGGCTAGAGATGCAGATGACTCAGATCAGCAATGATGCCAGGTTGCCGCAATTACAAGGATAGTAAAAAAAAAAAAAAAAATATCTTCAATTAGGAAACATAGGTTTTCTTTTCTTTTCTTTTCTTTTCTTGGTAAGATTAAAAGTATGTGTCCAACAAAGGGAAATGAGAACAATTTTAAAACATCAAATTACCACCACCTATATTCTTCTAAATTGTATGAATCAATGCAGGTACAAAATTTTTCCCCATTTTCGTAAGTTCTTTCTCAGTAGAGAAAATATAGTAACACTGTATTGACTATGATCCGTCTGCCCAGCATAACCTAGAAGTTGAAACTAATGATTAGGGAATTCATAGACAAGCCAATGTCAGCATTCAATCCAGATACACTGAGCTTCACTGACCACCCAAAACAACAAGTTCTTACTATGTAAAGGTAAATTCAAAGGACTTGGATTTCAATGTAGTAGTAAGTTTGTATAGATATTTTGAAGAAATCATAACACAATTTCTTTTCATATAGAAGTGATGGTTTTAGGGAGTATCAGTCTAATCTACAGTTTCCTTTCAGACTATGAAGGAAAAGACTAGAAGCCGTGAACAGATAAAGAGCTGGGGGAAGAACTGCACATTCAAGGTGAATTTGATGGATATATATGCTATAATAACAATTACGAGAGGTGGAATAGACAAGTCTAAGAGAGCAACAAAATAAGGCATTTCTAAGTCTGCATTATTCTGTGATTACTATTTTCCTTAATCAGTTGAAGGGGCCTTGACCTTTCCACAAAACAAATACCACATTAGCTTTCAACTAACTGTGAAATGTAGCATATTCTTCAGCTTGATAACAGTTGGCTTGTAATAAAAGTTCTAAAGATCCTCTAAAGCAAACCCAATCAAAAAATACAGCAACAAAATTTGTAAAGAATATGTGCAACTGTAAAAAACATCATAAGCTAATTGAATGCCATGATCAACAAAATCTATAAATATCCCATTTGGAAACAAACCATTTAAAATATCCCGATTAATTATTTTTGCATTGCCTAAATCCACTCTTGCAGAATCCGGTACACGAGTCCGAAAAGATAAGTTCAGAATGCATACCAAATGCCATCACAGGCAAGCACCACAAACTCATCATCACCACAAAGTTCAACCTGGAAGAGAAAATTGAGGAAAATCTACAGTTACAGAAAGCAAAAGGCAATAATAGCACTTCACTATTGTGCTCATATAATAGAAGCGGAACAGATCAAATCCTGATCCTTGCTCAAGTAATGGTCAGACAAATTAGATTCTTGAAACATAGTAATAGTATTGTTCTTTGTTATATTGCAATCATAGTAACTTTTATTTCACAAAAGTATGGCATGAACCAAAGCTTTACTTTGTACGGTGACCTTGAATGGTTCCAATTTATTGTTTTCAGTTTCTTGTGTATTTCATCAATGTAAACTGGTCTCTGAGTATTACAAATCTCTTGAAAAGCCCACCAACAATCACAGAAATGATTAGGTGAAAATATAAATTGATGATGTGCAGTGGATCTCAAATGTGCAGGATCCAATAAATTTGCATACACAAACTTCTTACCTCCTCTCTCTTATCCCAAAACCGAAATACGAATTCCACATGATCCAAAATCAAACTGACAGTTGCATCTCGAACACTGAGGTGATAGAAACAATCTAATGCACGAGTATAGGTTTAATACAGAAATTTCAGCGGATCCATTTCAAGATATGTAATTCCACTAAAACTTTCGAGTATCTTGGACCTAAAGTCTGCTAAAAGTATTGGTGATCCGTGGAGAAATTAGACCATGGTTTCTCTATTTCATCCTTTAATTCTGTCGTAGATTACAGAGCTCCTTGGACTTCATTCAAAGCTTCTAGGCAGATTATCGAACATAATTGTCAGATTTACAATGAAGGGATACTCGTTTTATTTGTCAATATTATATGTAGACCTAATGATCATGAGGACTTCTTCTCCTTCTATACTTGTCTCTTCTATATCTAACAATAAATTCTTTATGTTATATATCATTTTCATTTTTCAAAACGGATTGGTAAAGACACAAAATGTGAATCTTGATAATTTCCACTAGAAGCTGTATTGGACTAGGATCACATCAGACAAACAAATTTGATTTCCACCTAATTAACTCGCAATTTTTGAAGTTCTCCATTATTCACACACATTATTCAATCAAAAATGTTTGTCAAACAAAATTCATAAACTGTGCTATCATATAAGTAGGATGATATGATTTCCTCTCACTTTAGCATTACCATCCTCGTATAATCTTATTATACAAGTCATTAAATAATATAAAACAAATGTCTCTAGAAAAACTTCCCCAAAATATTACATATTCCATTATCAAAGACCTTCATTAAAAAGTTCATACTTATCCTTTCCTGTTTCTTGGTCGCAGCAGCGTGCATGTTGCCAATGGAGCATTATGTCTCAAGGAGACTTGTTTTAGGTGGATATAGAAATACTACATGATTATGATAGATCCTAAGCAATTACTTAACCATCTATGAGTAGTTAAGGGGGGAGTAATATGGGTATTTTTGAAAGTAAGGGTAGACATTCAAAGAATAAAAGGGTAGCTAAGGTGTTCATTTCATTCATGGTTTGGTAACAAGTTGAAAGAGAGATAGGCCTCTCAAATGCCTATCAATTCTGTAATTTCATTCCATATAATTCAGCAATACCAAAAAATAAATAATAAATAATAAATAATAATGGTTTACTTTCTGTTCTTTTGCTTCATAAACTGGGCTCTACCTAATAGATTTCTAATTGAAACATAGATAATTGTACTATAGAAAATAAAAATCTAGTCAACATAGGAAATGAAGGTGATACGTACAACATTGATATCTGGATTAGCAGTTACAATTTGCTTATCAGCTGGCAAAAACTTGTTCTGCTTGAATTCCATGTCGCCTGCAACAGATTAAAGTACTGTTCAATCATCAGGAGCAACAGCAACTATTCTCTCATTTAGCCACAGGTCCATGTGCGTACAGTAAGAGCATGTTTTATGCACAGTATTAACATCACTGTATAGGATAACAGACAACAGTTTCCTTTTGCTTTCTTCTAGTATTGTTTTGTCCAACATATTGAACATGCCATAAATATGTTTAATTTTTCCGAACACTAGACCACCGTACTATCTCAATAATATCTAGCTCAATCTGTTCAATAATTAAGTTATGTAGTCTACAATGCATCTTAAGTGATAGATAATGATTCAACTTATGGGCATTCAGAGACTATTATTATTCCAAAAATCAAAAATCGGTGTAGAAATCTTGTATAGCACCTATAGCTCTTGCAAGATTTAAACAGCCGTTAACACGTCCTGCATGGATAAAACCACCGGCTTTTAAAATTCTCTCTCTCTCAACCTCAAGATCAGGCTTGTGGTCTCTTGAAAGATTGTATGCCTGTGCAAAAAACATCATACAACAAATCATTCACCTCAAGACGTTAAAAGAGTGCCAAGAAAACGTTCACTGCAATACACATGTTGAAATTTGACATTTTCTGGAACCACGGTAGAAGAAACTGTTGGAATATTTGACTTCCTTGTTCAGATTATGGTAATTGTTAATAGGATAAATTATTGTAGATGTTGACAGAGAAGATTAAAGTAGGAATTTATTGGGCAGATTATGATAGGGAATTATGACTTTCTGATTTTGGTCCATTGTAAGTTTGTAACCCTATAAATAGGGTCTCTAACTTTGTATTTCGCTAAGAAGCATTCACATGGACACGACACGTGATTTCTCAAATAAGTAGAAAATGACACCTTGGGAAAGAATATGAACAATACATTAAAATATAAAAAATGTAACACAACACGTACGCATCTTGGGATGTCCAAGATGAGTCCGTGAGTGTCCATGTTTCATCAATAGGTATATCAAAAGATAGAATAGTTAAACTTAAAATTCTCTATTCATCTTTATCTTTTCTCTCTCAATTTCTTTTACTCCATACTTTCTAACAAAAAAAAATGTTGAGCTACATAACATCCATTTAAGAACACTTATAACTTCTCCCAAACAACATGCACTAACACAATCAGATATATTTTTACGTTGTATATTACCTGACCATTCCTAGAAATTACACAGCGAGAATCACCAGCATTTGCAATGACAAGTTGGTTGTCCCTGATGATGGCTACACAAGCAGTGCTGCCAGAAGTTGGTCCAGAAAAATCAGAGTGTGGCCCCTACGCCAAAATAAAAAAGGTAGGTAAACCCCAGACGACAAACAATGATTAGAATCCGGATCCTGATAGTACTGGGTCAAAATCCAATCAAAGGACAATTGCCAGAAGAACAGAGGAAGGAATAAACAACCAAATGTTTCCCCTCAGAGCAAATAACAAATGAAAAGAAAAACTAGTTAAACAAGTTGTCAATAAGAACATCTCTTTCCTATAAATAAAAGCAAAGGAAGAGATAATAAGAGAACAATTATGAAACACGTGAAATGTAAAATTTTGTGAAGAGGTCAATAAGCTTTACATTGTGATTAGTCGCTTATATACTGGTCTTTTAGTTTTAAAAAAAAAAAAACCAAGAATTTTCTTGTAATTTATGTCTACATCTATTAATTCACATTTAGTACAACCATGAAGGGTTTGAATTATATTTGCAAAAGTTCATAATAGTAAGAAATTTCTCTACTGTAATGCAAATATATGATATCTAGAACCTTTTCCCACCACCGCACTAAATTCTAAATTAAAGGAAAGGTAAACAACGCTAACAAAACTCCCCACATAAAACTGTGCACGGTAATTGCTTGAACAATTCTGTATCCATGACAATTAAAATCCCCGAGTTTAAAATTTCAACTAAACCTTCTGTCAATCATACAAGTGAAACATAGGATAATGACATCATCCTTATCATTAAATAAAAAGAATGATTGAGTATTCCATTGGTGCAAAGCAAACACCTCCTCAAATGACCAATCATCGACTTGGTCCTTTTTGTCACCACTTCTTGGAGACCATATCAAACCCTCCAACATGCCAGTAACCTTAATAATTTTATCTCCCAGAACAGCCAACTCCCTCCACCCTCTCTGCCCTCGCATCATCTCATCCATCCTGCATTAATAACAATAGAACATAAATATAAACACTGTACAACAGCCGTTTTCACTTTATTGAGTTTATGGCCATGTTTGAGCTAAATTATTGTAGAATAAGAATGAAAAATATAGCTGTTATTAGGGCCCATACAAGAGATAGAAAATTTGAATTTAAATGTTGATGTGATGGATAACGGTCATATTTTTTATTTTAATGAGATAATAATGTAGATCAAATGGGGGTTATAACTATTTTTATTCCAATAAATAACTACGATAATTTGGGCTCAAAGATCTTGGCTAGAGAATGACTAAATAAACTCTATAACAGCCAGAACCTTAGACTGATATGCAAGCACAGTCTCTGACTTTTTGAAGCCTTCTTAAATTACTATAAGCACAGCTTTTAGAACATATTTCTAGATGGGGCGCAAAACCAAGCAAAAGCAAAATGAACATTACCTTTTGAAAGTATACTATGGTACATTAATCAGCACATTTTGTTAAAAGCATGCGCATGCAGATATGTTTATCTCTAGGAGTAAAAAAATTCTCTTCATGAAATGGAATAAATATGAGAACCTAGCTTGCAGGCTCACCCCCTCTGAGCAATAAGAATGTGTATCCCTTTCTCTTTTCCTTCAGGTAGTGTCCGTGTGAGAACCTTATTCTTGAGGGAGGAGGTAATTTTCCAAATTGTTGGAGCCATGATTTCTTGGTATAGTTACTTGACCTTGTTTCATAAGTATCCTCTTAAATATCATAGCATAATTGCCAATTCCTTAAGTGGTTTATTTGTTCATTTCAATCTCTCGTTTGAACTGTCCTTAACGAAATGTTTCACTATGTAATATGTTTCTTACAAATAGGAAACAAGTATAAAACAAGGAATTTATAAAATAATGGTCTCAACTTATCAAATATGATATGCAGAAAAATTAAACAATAGATATTATGTTCCTTTGTAATAGATATTACAGGGGTAGCACAGTAGTACTACAAAGGCCTCAAATCTAAAAATACATAATGGATATACAGAATAGGGAAAGAAATTATTTCGAGCAACAAAAATGTAAGTAAATGACCTGAAAAATGCTTTCTGAACTGAAGTCCCGATATCACCAGCTAAATATGCTTCATGCTTGAGCACTTGTTGATGAAGATACTTAGCACAGAATTTGGCAACCACCTTACCTAAAATATTTGATGGATTTACAAGAGAATCCGCAAGCTAATATTAAGAAATTATTATCTACTTTGAATGCTCCTTAATCCAATAGCTAAGAAACTTGTCCATATTATGGTCTATTTCAGAAGGCAGTTTATTTTCTTTACTGCATCAGATTTAAAGAAAAACAAAAACGGATGTATTTTACATCCTTGTGTCCAAACTAAACATAGACTGACATAGAGTGACTTGGAGGGGCGCAACAACATTATAGATCAGCTAAATGGTGAAATATAGAGTCCTACAGACATATTTAAGTAAAGGAAATTAACAGAACATATATAAAAATGGAAATGTTATATGGAAAATGAACTTGCAAAAATAGATGAGATGCAGAATTCAAGTCTACATATAGAGATACGAGAAAAAAAAATGATAAAACAGAACATTGGAACCAGCTCTTAGAGGAAGCCATATTAAAAATAATTTTCAGCATAATCTTGTGCAAAAACACTGTTTGTCCCTCTCTCCACGTTGATGATGGTCCACGATAATGTATATTATAATAACAAATTAAAAATGTTTTATAAACATGTTCCTAGAAACGAAATTGTACTCAAGAAAGGGGAAGCTTCTCAATAAAGTGGATATCTTGAAAAATACATTATCATCAACCATACATCTTATACAAGGTTCGCCCTGCAGCGGGGCCATATGATTGGATTCATAAAGTAGAGAGGAAAAACTGAAATCACCAAAAAGTCTACTGGCACTGAATATATTCACTAACTTGGAATGTTGAAGTACAAGTTGGATAAAAAGAAACGCTATTTTCTTGTTTTCAAACAAAACCGTGCGGAGATGTTGCATGTCATATTGTATTTGAATTCCCATGTTAATAAGTGATTTCACAAGGGATCTACAAATTTGCAGAGTCACAGCACTAGACCCAACAAGCATCTATAACAAGTCAGCAAACTCTTCATTTTCCAAACTAGATGTAGTTGTTAATGCATCTGTTTTTCAAGGATAAAACTCAAGGAACCCAAGACAGGTTATAAATGCATATAATCCAACATATATATATATTGCAGCCATATTATAGCCTATAGGATACATTCACTTATTTACCAACATGCAGAATATCAACTGTTGGAAAAATAAATAAAAACAAAGTTACCTCCATGACCGTCATATACACCAAAAAATGAAGTGGAAGCATCCAAATCAGGAACTACCGCATGCTAAGGGGGAGAAAAAAATAGTAACCAACTATTGAAGTGCTAAATCAAGGAACAAAATTATAATCAAACCATATGACATTAGGAAATGGTAAATCAATGGCAATAACTTGAAAAGCGTGACAGAAAACAAATTTAATGTGGTACTAGAGCATGATCTCTAATAGAAATCTTAACTACTTACCGCATCTTCCATTGAAGAACGCCATCCTTGCATTGATGATAAGCCATATCTAAGCCTGCTATTCTCACCATCTTCAGAAAACTTCTCTGTTTTAGGGGTACTGAGATATATACCCATCTGTTTTAACTGAAACTAACCCAACATAAATTCAAACCAAGATCTTCAACCAAAAGAATGAAAACATGGAAAATTAGGAAACATCTAAAAAGCCTGCAAATCTGACTTAGTCAATCACACCAAATATAAATTTCTAGATATTGTCAACTCATTTCAATGCTTGAAAAAAGTCCAAATATAGCAATCAGAACGAAGTGATGTCCATAGCATCAAACATTCAAACTCAAATTCCACAGATGAGAATAGCTTTCCCAAAAACAAATTCCCATAACCACCAAAAAACAGAGATATGGGAAGAAAAAGAAAATTCAAACCCATAACCCACAAAAATCAAGAAAACGCCATTTCAATATTATTGTGCATTTTTCGTATTTTTCAGTTTAAATTCCTAAAAACATGTTTTGCAATAAACTCCAGAAATGGCTAATATCAAACTATAATCGAGCNTATTGTCAACTCATTTCAATGCTTGAAAAAAGTCCAAATATAGCAATCAGAACGAAGTGATGTCCATAGCATCAAACATTCAAACTCAAATTCCACAGATGAGAATAGCTTTCCCAAAAACAAATTCCCATAACCACCAAAAAACAGAGATATGGGAAGAAAAAGAAAATTCAAACCCATAACCCACAAAAATCAAGAAAACGCCATTTCAATATTATTGTGCATTTTTCGTATTTTTCAGTTTAAATTCCTAAAAACATGTTTTGCAATAAACTCCAGAAATGGCTAATATCAAACTATAATCGAGCTTGAAAACCAAACCGCAAGAAACCAGTTTTAACCTACAGTCAACATAGAAGATCAAGAAATGGTGGCAGAAAAATAATCACACATGAAATCGCTGAAAGTATACCATTTCGCTTTATAGTGTCTAAAATTTACAAGAACAAAGACGATACCAAAAAGGGTTTTTGCAGTAGCATCATTTTCTACTTACATGCCAGTAGCAACCCAACAATTTTGGCAATAAATGAGTACGGTAAGTCCTTCTTTTCAGAGAAACCCAGAAAAAACAAAAATCCAGAAAAGATTTCAAAACTGGATATAATTATTGGTGAAAGAATTGAACGTGGTAGGAGAAAAAGTAAAAAGCTTTTAAATAAGAAAACTGAAGTGCATTATTCCTTCTCTTTTTCTGAATATGTTTACACTCAAAGAAGCCAAATGATCTTTATTCTTTTTACAGAATTTAGTTACACTCAAGGAAGCCAAATGATCTTTATTCCTTTCTTTCAAGTGTGATTGGAAT
>CAIGRH010166349.1:0-10261 GCA_903798295.1 Fraxinus nigra | reverse complement strand
AATAACAAAAAACAACCATCACATTGCCGCCCGCACCACCACCGTCGTCAACTCCGCCACAACACCACACAACCGTCACCACAACAATAACAAAAACTGACCGCACCACAGTGCTACCACACGGACAGCCACCACAACCACCGTCAACCACTCGTACATCAAAACCCGACACCCACCACTGCCGCACGCTGGAGCAATCTGAGAGATTTTCTCGCGGTGGCGATCACCACCTCTACCTACAACAGATCGGACGCTGTCGCCCCCACATCTACATATCCCCCGCCGCGAGGAAAATGTTAAGGTGCTGCTGTGTCGTCCACCCACCCAACCCGCCGGCAGCAGCGTGCAGCAGCGTCGACGCTGCTGCAACGCCGATAGGTGGAGACGGGAGGGAAAAGGGAGGAGAGGAGGGGGAGAGAGAGGTCGGAGGAGACGAAAGAGAGAGAGTAGGGTTTGGGAATTGTGATGAAATTTGGTAGTGGTAGGGGTAGGGGTAGGGGTAGGTGTGGGTATATAGATTAATTTAATTTAAAATATTGTTATTAATATTAATTGTGAAATTAAAACCTGATTTTTAATAGGTAATTTCCTCTATTACTGTTTGTATGTCCTATTATGGATTAAAAACAGAAGCCCAGACAACGTAGTGTATGCTGTGGCCCAGTATTTAAAAAGCTTATCTTATACACATTAGGGCAACTTATACTATAGCCCATGTGGCAAACGTGGATCTAAAGTACCAATCAAACATATTTATTTTGGAAAATTCTAGATGTAATTTTTGTACATAGAGCGATACATAACACTCACATGGGATAGGCCCCACCAACATGTAATATCCATTAATGATGGGGCACATCACATGTGAGTATTATGTATCTCTTTATGTATAAAAATTATGTACCCTGACAAAACTCATTTATTTTAACCTTTGTCAACTAAGAGAGTACACTGTAATATTCATTATTGACAATGGTCGTTTAACTTTCAAAAATAATAAACACCATAAACATACGACAGCTTTTCTTATGCTATGTATTGAATTACATAATCTAGAGTCGCTAATAATTTTATTCGCGTGTTTTATATAAACCAATGGCGAATAGATTTAGATATTAATACCTCAGTTGGGAAGACCTTTACAACCAGGGAGATTAATCCATTCAATTTCGAGCTCTATTTCACCGCGTTCAATTTTTCGCAACCTAAGAGTCATGTCTTGTGTCATTTTCTCGTCTTTCCAGATAATGCAGCTCTCTTCAGACAAGCAATTTTCCTCACTTGGTTGAATTCTTTCAACTGTAATTCTATCTGAGACTCCTCTAAATCCAGTCTTCAAGCATTCTATATAAGGTTTGATGTCTATTTCTGCTTTTCCCAAGTTGTCATCCAGAGAAAATGTGTCTTTGTCATGCACCGTCTGAAAGTACAAGACATAAAAATTTTCACATATCCTTGTTCCATCTTCTAATACCAAGCATAGGAGAAGAATTAGTATTTATGTCATCTTGGAGTTCAGAACTAAATTATAGTGGAAATTCTGTCAAAATTCAAGACGATGAAACCGGCTAACGTATTTGAGACTCCTATTACGAATTTGAATCGACCAAATTGAAAAAGAAAGCTAATGATATTCATCAACAAAAAAGATCGTTAATATGGGAGATTGATACGTACTAGAACGATAGGAACATTCAGATCCTTAATGGAAATGGTCAACTCCTCGTTCCATTCAGGGTTGAGGTTGCCCTTCACAACACTAGTCTTAACTTTCTGCAGTAATATGTTCAACATCAGAAGTCTTTCTACCATGAAAACCAGAAAGTTTTTCAATTGCAATGCACTCAACTCATAGCAAGAAAAATTCCTTGTGAACATAGGTGTTCAGACGTAGTTATGTTCCAATTTGCAAGGCTACCAAATCAATATTAAAATACATTACTATCTTACCAAAGATTTATTTAGCCAGTTTAACTTCAAAAATAAAATAAAATAATTTAGGTGACCATGAACACAATCAAGTATGGTAATGCAGATTTGAGACTGAAATATTCTCAAGTATGAAATCTTTTAATCAAAGAATCTGGTTCTAACTTCTAATGTCTCGAAAAAATGAAATTTTTTGAATTCCATAAACTCCACTGATTCTTATCAGAACTCGGAAATCTCTTATCTCTTAATTTAGATAACTATTCATTGTGTTTCAAAAGAATTTTTCATTGCACGCTTAAGTAAAAAAGGGATTCATGTAATATATTGTTGAATCAGTCGACCTATATAATTTATACACCGTCCTCCGCGCACAATATCATTAAATAGGAGACGGCGACGCTTAGAGACAATACCATGTTGAACATGAACTACAACATTAATAACTTGTGTTCTTATGGACATATATCATTTAAATCTTATCTTACGTGCATATATTAAGGGCAAGACAGATTGAAAATTCAAGAAAAATGACGTACGTGGGCGCCACAGCTGATAATAACATAAGGATCACTGCTACCTCTAGCTGCATCACGTACAGCAAGTTTAATTCCTCTTCGAACCCTAATTTTGAGAAGACCTAATGCATCCATTCCTGTATTTTTTATTTTTATTTTTTCTCAAAAAAGATCTGTTTTTAAGCCAAGTTGTTATGCAGAAGAATGACCTCCTCAACACAGAAAATTAAGGAGAGGCCGGCCAGTCAGTGACGCCCTGTAACACGACACGTATAGCATAATGGATTCTATTATAATCACATTTTTAAAATAACTGATTTAGTGCCATTTAAATTCATCAATAATTTAATTTACAAATTTTGAAATATGAAAATAAATTTTATATTTTATGCTTTTTGAATAAAAATATATATTTTTTACATTATGCACTTTTTCTTTCGAGTTTAGGATGTGTTCGGTAGAGATTAAAATTCAATTAAAATTGAAGATATAGTCGTTATTGGGTCCCATTAGTTTAATAAAATATAGTCGTTATTGGGTCACACTAGTTTAATCCGATTTTAATCTCTACCAAACACACTCTTAGGGTTTGTTCGGTACGGTTTAAAATTCAATTAAAATTAAAAATATAATCGTTATTGGGTCTCACTCGTCTAATAAAAGTTAACAATAACGAGTAGTTTTTCAATTTTAATCCGATTTTAATTTCTATCGAACACGACCTTAGTACATTGATTTGCTTTATGTTGTATAGTTAAAACTCGTGATGAAGTTTATAATAATTAATGTTGCAAAGTGATATCAAAACATCATTAAATCGTTGATCACGGCAAAGGTAAAGCAAGTTGATAAATCTCAACTACTTATCTTTGTTATCATTTGTTATTTTAAAATTTGCACCGAAGCCATCAACTAATTATGATAAAAGGTGAACTTATTTATTTTCTTAAATAGTATTATTTTTATTTTTACTACCTATGAGTATCATCGCTGAATTCATAAGTACTTTTAAGAAATACAATATGGATTAATTTGATATTCAAACAAACTTCCATGACCATTTGTGAAACTAACTTCAGATAATTCGATAATTATTACAAAATCCGCACAATATTATACGCATATTTCTCCTTTGAGGTAGGCTACTTGTACAGATCCCCTGTACAGATAGCAAAACTTTTCTCCTAATTTAAAAGACAATATGCGACCACTGATGTTGCTAATGCCTTGTTACAATGTTCATTGTACGGTTGTACCAATTAGATTCTTTCACTGGAACCGATCCCTTGTACAAATAGCAAAAAAAAAAGAAAAAAAATTCCTTTTTTTTAAAATTTAAAAGACAATATGCATTCACTATGTTGCCAATGACTTGTTACAATGTTACTTCTACGTACGAATTAGATTCTTTCACTAGAACCAATCCCATGTACAGATAGCAAAAAAAATCTATTTTTTTAAAATTTAAAAGAATATGCATCCACTATGTTACAATGTTGTACAGGTGTACCAATTAGGTTCTTTCACTAGAACCACTCAGTTGCAGAAAGTCATTATGGACTGGAACAATTCTAAATTTTCAACAAAAAAAAAAAATATCTAAAAGATTAGAATTGGGACATTTTGTAGTGGAATATTTAGTGGAAATTGGGCAACAACTCAAAAGCGTTGATCTCCAAACTTAAAAGTCACTTTCAACCTCCCACTCAGCCCCCAAACATGGAACCCCACGACTGATGCTGACAAGTGACACCCAACATTTTAAACGCATAATTTTCTACTGGGATGGTTGTAGCAATAGTCCCAAATCTTTCCCTTTTTGCGCGGTCCCAAACATTTAAAATAATCGCATGACGATAACAAAATGAAGGAAATCGTCAATTATACCGTTAGTTGATCAAAAATCATGCATTTCAATTAATTAAGGTCGTGTTCTTGATCCAATGTGTAAACACCATACATTTTTGACTCGTAAGAGGTTATATCAATGGATTCAATTCGAGATTTTCTTGAAAAGTATCGAGAAAGAATTGGAATGTACACACGTAGGTACATGCACAGTTTCCAATATTTCAAGTGATTTAGTTTGACTTGGCTTTGCATGAGCTAGTTTTTCTAAAGCAAATGAAAGCTTTATTTATTATATCGATAGAGGAAGTGAGGAGGAAATTAGGAGCTAAAAACAGGCATGTGGGTTATATGAAATAATTTTTTAAGAAGGGGGGGTCCAATCTGCATATTTATTTATTATACACAAAGTGGTAAGTTGACATAACAATTTGTCTAATAATTTGTCCACGGTAAGCATGGTGCGTATCAAGCTGTGCCAAGTCGGACTAAGCTGGATCGACGGCTGTGAAAATTTTATTTGTTTACTAAATTTAGACGTGAAAGTTTTAAGTAAACTCAAGTAATATATACATAAAATTAGGTTACATTTAAGACATGTTTGGTAGAGCTTTCAAAAAATCAAAAGTTATTTTTCGACATGCTTGATTAATTTTATGAAGTTATTTGTCTACGTAAACGAATTTTTAATAAAGATTGGCATAAATTAGTTTATTCAAGAAACTCATCTACAAGAAGTAAAAATCCAACCAATCGAAAGGGTCCATTGTCTAGTGTCATCGTGAAAATGAAAAGTTCAAATGTTATGATAATGAACCAATTTCCACTCAACATAATTGAAATTACACTCGTTGAAGAATTTAGGTGAAATAGTTCACACGTAAAGTATTCTCAATGACTTTTCTAATAAATAGCAATTAGATATTGTTATTGGAATTCAAATAACTAATATTAAAAGGAGAGTATGCGCTTAAATGTCTTCGAGCTACGTTAGATTATTTAGTAATTTAAAAGAAATTTCATATGCAATGGAGATATAGGGATGTAAACTACGAGATGTGTGTTCACACAAGGTAGTCGAGTTGTTTCAATACATTGTGGTTTTATAGTAACAAGGTGAATAGACATAACCAAGTGAGATGTCAAACTAAGGTTTTAATCGGACATATTATTACTTCTCTTTAGTTTTAATATATTTTGAAAGAATTTTGACAGACATTTTAACATTTTAATTAAAATGGTGCTTAAGAATCATCGAGAGGGATGGCCGACACCCATGAAGAAATTATCTATGCAAGAAACCTCACATTTGACGTTGGAGATCCAAGAAATAAAATCAACTCGATAAAAACAACGTGAGATGTGTGACTTGTGATGTACTATTTTACAAATTGAATAAAAATTAAACATCAAATTATTATACATAAAAATTAATTAAACTAAAATGAATTGTGATAAAAGTGACCATTAATTCATCAAGAGTGTAGTGTACACACGTGTGGAGTGGGTGCACTTATAATTGTGCTATAAACTTTGAGCTTTGATAGTAGTACATTAGGGTATACACAATGGTATACACCCCCTTCACATGGGGGTGGGACCCACCTAAATAAAAAATATTTTATACAAGTGGATCCCACTCCATGTGAAGGGGGTGTAGATCCTTATGTACATCTTTTGATGTAAAAGTAGCAAATTTCATAAACTTTTACATGTGATAATCAAAACTAACCCCAATTGATAGATGAGTTAATCATTTAAGAGTTGAAGCCAAAAAAGTGATATTCCACCATTGGTAGCTGGCTTCACTTTGGTAAAGTTGCCAATGGTGTCAAAGTTAAGTCTTCAAAAGTTTAGGTTAAAAGGGGAAGTCTTTGACCTTTTTTAAGTTTCTTGAATGTGATTCTTTTATTTGTTTTTTGACATCGAAACTAACCATCCAGAAAAAGGAAAAAAAATGGTTTTGTTTTCAAATAGATTAACCCAAATTGATTTTTTGCTAAAAATCATTTTTTAAATTTATAAAAGTTAGTGAAAGTTGTAATTTACGTGAAACGTATGATTAAAAAGTATAAAAATAAAATATCTAATTATATCTGAAGTGAATAATGGGAATGGGAATGGGAATGGCCAATTTATTATCTCGTGTGTATCACGTGTTGGATATTTGACTTTTAAGTATATTCCTCTTCTCCCGTGAATGTATTTCGCTCGATCATTTGTATGTTGTTTTTTTTTTTCTCCTCCTCATTATATTTCTCTTTCCTAATTTGCTCGTTGACC
The DNA here is from genome assembly GCA_903798295.1 of Fraxinus nigra. Taxonomy (NCBI): domain Eukaryota; kingdom Viridiplantae; phylum Streptophyta; class Magnoliopsida; order Lamiales; family Oleaceae; genus Fraxinus; species Fraxinus nigra. The sequence goes on along the minus strand of CAIGRH010166349.1, from coordinate 3,683 downwards.
TGTGGTTGTGATTTTTATTTTTTTTTTCCAACATGTGATATATGGTTGAAGATATGGCAATCTCAAGATTTTATTCAAGAGAATTTTGATGAGAAAATTAGTCCCTACATTTGACTAACTCTAGAATACTATTCGTCTATTAAATTGACACAATGGTATTAGTTTCGTATTTTAACCTCGTTTGGCCCCCATTAAAATTATAATATGTTTTTCTCTCTTTTTTGAGCAAAGCATTCTCCAATAAAATAATTGTTACAAGCTGGGAGATAAATAACATTTTATATAGAAAAGACTTACCCTTAATAAATGGGCTTCGGGGGAAGGCCTGGCCCCTCCCACTGCTGAAAACATAATTTCAATTGTTTTTGGAAAGATTTTATCCATGGCCACAAATTCAAATTGTTGAGCCATTGTATTCAAACTATATTAACAATATATCTTAGTACGTAAGATGGAGTTGTTTCGAATATGATGATATTTGAAATTTATGAAGCATCGGGTCCCATATATGTCTAATCGACCATATCTCTTACAAAATTCAATGAACTCGTCCACTCGTTATTAATTTCAACATCATCGAAAGGACGGCAAAATTATTGTTTAGATGTAATAATAATCATTAAACAAAAAATAATTAGCATAGATGGCATTAGGGCAACTTAACCATGTAATGTTTTATATAAAACGTAACAATCATATAGTGACTAGATTAATAAATAACATGCTAAGGTGGCATCAACTTTAAACAAATTGTACTCTACACCTTAATTATTCTTCTTTGATATTGATATCTTGTTTAATTGTAGTTATCCTTTGAATGAGTCACTTGTTGAAAAATTTACACCAAGTGAAAAGAAATTAACACTAGGGTTTTTTTTTTCATTTCTTGAATGAATTTTGAGTTTTTGCATACACATGAGTGAGTTTACAAGAAGATTCGCATTCAAACACGAGAGTTGAATACTACTACTTATTACGTGGACTTTTTTGTTTCATCATTTCTCGAACCTTGGCTCGGAGTCACAAATGAATGAAACTGGTTCGCGGACCGAACCACAATCCGCTTACATCCCTACCCAGTGCCCAAGTCTGTTGAAACACAATTAAGAATCCGAGAGAGCTTTCCCTTTTTTTATTGAAGCACGCTTCTTCGAATTCGTTTTTGATTCGATAATTACATTCCGTTTACAAAATATTGAAATCACAAACAAGAATCCAAAAGGGAGCTTTCTTTTTTATTGAGGCAAAAGCTATATATATAAAAAAATAAATACACATTGATTGACTATTTCAGATTCACTCACCCCTCAGAATTACAAGATTCCACCCAATAAAACAAGAAAATTAAATTTCAAAGCCCTAAAAAAGATCGGTTAAAAAAAAAAAGAAGAAAAAGGGAAATATAAAGAAAAAAGTACAAGGGAGACACACTTGGGAGTGGTGGGTCTCACCCTCACTAAGGTGTGTACACCATCCAAACCGAGTTAACCATCCGGGTTCGGCTGACTCAGTGTCTTAGCTGAGTTTCCAGGCCGAGGTAGCAATCAATGGCCTTGTATGCCATCCTAACGTCAAACACCCATCTTTTTCCTCAACTCTATACCCATCTCCACCTGCAAATAAGGCCAGTAACATACTAGCCTGCTTATAAGCATTTGAACCCAAATGAACCGGCTCAAACCCGGCAGACTCGAACCGGGTTCTCCACTGGACCAAGGTCTCATGCCTCTCCACCCGGTCCGGTCCCTCACACGCCACCACATTACAGATCTGCCGCCCCAGGTAAACTTCACTCATAACCTTGTTCTGAACACTCACCGTCCCGCCACCAACATCGCCGCCGCCGCCGCTGCTCTCCAACGAATCGAAAAAGGTTGAGTAATAGTGCAAAGACTCCGTGAACCTGTCCAAGAAAACCGGCCCATTGTGATTGGCCTCCAGCTCAACCACAGTCAAGATTTCAGGATTCATCTCGCTCACGACTTGCAGCACCTTTTCAATGGCGCCGGGTCGGGCCAGCAACTGATGAAGCTCGAAAATGGAATTCACAGCCACAGTTTCACCTTCCCTTACATCAAACATCGATGCGTTAAGATCAGCTAATGAATTAGCCACAAAGCCTCTGTAGTCAAACTCAACGTGAATTGTCTCAGCCAATTGAGCCAATTTACACCCCACTTCTTGTAAATGATCGATGTTATCGTGTGAAGGCGGCCCAATTCCTGTCAATCGGAAGCTGGGCGGGCCGCCGGGCCTCAAGGCCAAGGCCTGTAAAAGAGCAGGCCATTGCATCCCCTGTTTCATACTGAAATCAATTATATGGACGTGACTTTTACCTTCAAACGCTTCGAGAATGGCTTGATTAGCGGTAAAATGGGCGAATTTCAGATATGGGCAGGTCTCGTAGAAGTGCATTTGAAGGAGGTCAGTGAAGGCTGTATCTTGTGGATTTGTGGGATATAATTTGTAAATTCTCCTGGCTAATGCTTCAGCAAAATATGTAGCCACTTTTCGCATAGCCCCTGCTTGTGATACTGCAAGGAACCCAATTTGTTTGACCAAAGCCTCTGCCAATTTCAAGTTCTCTTGTTGCACAGCCTCTGCACAAGCCATCAAGGTGTGGACTAGCCTAATACCATTTTCTTGTGAGTCAACCAGGAGCATGGGACGGGCAGACTCGATGGGATGTGCAGAAATTGACTCATTAGGCGAACCCCAAGAAACGGTAGTAGAATTTGCCATACCAGAATATGATGATGGCTTCAATTTTTTGGGTTGTGGCTGATGCTGGGGCGGTGGGTGCTGTTGACTTGTGGGATACACAGCTTTCCCCGGAATAGAAATAAGATCTGAACCAAAATCTGAATCAACAACCATTTGTTGCTGGGTTGAAACAGAGATTTGAGCGCGGGCATGGCTATTCCAGCTGTTATGGCTGTGAGAATCAATACTAGTAACAGTAGATGATTCAAGGAACGGATCTTGAATAGAGCTGAAGTAGTCAAAATTAGGAAGAGGATTAAGCTCAGAAATCATGGATTCAAGCCATGATGATAGATCTGAAGGATTGTAATGAACAGTATCAGATGCTATTTGAGAAAGCCCATCTTGTTGAACACTGCCCATCACTTCTTCAAGCTGTTCAAGCTTCTGGGCAACCTCAGCCATATCAGATGATTTAACCTTGTAACCCAAAACCGCAAACAGTTCATCAACGCCACCTGAATCTTGTTCTTCACACCACATCTTTCCCTTGTTGGATGAACTAGAACTCCCACTCGTGGCAAAATTTTCTTGATTCGAATTGTCCCTTTTCATGATTTTCTTGGGATTCTTTGATCTGGGTTTCTCTTCTGCACACAAACTAAAGGAAAAAGAGAGTTGATGAATGGTTGTTGAAGAAGAAGAATCTGAGCATTGGGGATTGGGGTTTCTTGATTTTTCACATATGGGCTCTGTAAATTTTCGTATTATTCAGAAAGGGAGAGAGAGAAATGAGGGTTTTTTGGAGTGAAAAGAGAGATTGTACCATATAATAATAGCAGCACAAATAGAGGGAGCAACAATGTTAAATGTAAATTAAAAGTTTTGACATCATTGAAATTTGATTGTTTTCAATGTAAAAGACTGTATTTTTTAAAAAATTTCCAATGTAATAACGTCGTGTAATAAAGTGTAAATAA
>CAIGRH010166334.1:0-11064 GCA_903798295.1 Fraxinus nigra | reverse complement strand
CACACATGATTGCACATGTCATATGTATTATTCTTTATACCTATTGTTCATGTGTTAATTTTACTGCATTCTAGATTTATTGTGACTATTTATACTCTACAACAAGCAACTCACTATCTAATATATGATCAATCAATCAAATAGTTTAATGAAAATGCAAAATTAATCAAGAAAAATCAAGAAATACTAAATTAATTGTCTTGAGTTAAAGAGAAAGGAATAATAGGGTTCATCATTTATCAAATACTATTAAAAAAGCTAGCCAACCATCCTACTTACTAAACTATATTAGAGATATTTAAAAAACATCACCCGGAAAGAAGAAATAATGAAGGAAGTTTTTTCTGATTTGAATCTTGAAAAGGCATGAATGTTCTTCAATAATCTTGTGTAATCTACCTTGATCTTGATACCTAGCCTCGTTCTTCACCTCTAAAATGCAATATGAAATAAGTTAGCTAATATTTTATTCAAAGAACAATAAAATATCGTCATTTAGGACCTTGAAGAAGTGTAGAAACTGCACTTATCACAAGTCGTTGTCAATTTGGTCACATAAAGTTACAATTAAGATAGATCTGGTCACAAATAGTTACAATGAAGACAGACTTATCACAATCAATCACAATTATTAGACTTGATCGCAACCGGTCACAATTAATATAGACTTAGTTATAGAAAGTCACAGTTAACGTGAAAACTGTCACCACCACCGGTATCCCCATCGGCTACCAACATCACACCACCAACAACACCGCACCATTATCATAAATGATGTTTAAACAACTTATAAACTTTAAAATTTTTGACCAAACATACTCAAAGAAAATTGAGATGGTTAAAACAAACAAGGTGAAGAGACAAAAGGAGAAGAGATAAATATAGTTGAATTATTACCAAAACACAGAATGGTACATGAAAATTTGTACGTGCCTTGAAATACAATGGTATTTCGCTGCTCATGCTACAAAATTGAAGGGAATTAAAGGAAATAGTCACAAACAGGGATGAATCAAGGGGTTTACTACAGATGAAATACAATCAACGCCTAATGATATGGATTATAATCTAAAATAAACTATATATTCCATCAATGACATCATCACCATTGATCATCACCATCGGTACCACCACCAACACTGCACCAAAACCACCACCACCAACAAAAACCACACCAAAACCTATCAACAACCACCCCAAGATATTACCCCACTGTGCGACTGTAGGACATCGCGACCATGTCACACGATGCTATACACAGCGTGCTGTGGTGATGATTTGGGCTTCTTCTTCTGAAGCCCCATAACAACAGCAGCCTTCGGAGTAAATTTGCTTCTTCCTTTTGCGTCAAAGCCAGCTATTTTTTGAGGTTTTTCTATGACAAGGAGAGAGAAATGGTTTATGTGATAAGGAGAGACAAACTGTGAGATGTGGGTATAATAAACGATAAATAAATTAACCTCTGATTTGTGAAAAGAAAAGTTTAAGATTTGATATTTGAAATGTATACTTAAAATGTAGGTTAAATCTAAGTACACGTCTACCAAGCATCAAGCATAGCTCAGGTGGGCTAACCTTTACAATTGAACCCATTATGACCCTGCTAAAGAGGCAAGTTCAGTTCATTATGTGGTCCATTCCTGTGCCAAATATTTATGTTGGTCATCTCTTAAGCCTAGCATATCAACACCTCAAAAACTCAGATAATATTGGCATGTCCTTCGTGCCTAGATACCACGTCTAAGCTGTTTCGATTTAGAAATGATGCTGATAAGCCACCTGTCCAACTCAAGTATGCTAGATGTAAGAAAAGGATAAGGGCATCAAAGGCAAATAGCATGAGAGATAACCAACCAACACATAGGGATAACAGAAACAGTCGAGAGGGTTGTTACATAATACAACAACATAAACATAAAGAAATGGAAGAGAATAGCATGCTAAAAATGGGAAGAGCCTAGTGGAGAGAATTGGACCTCTTGAATGTCCAAATATCCTTTATTTCGTTCTCATTAGAGTTAGAATACAAATGTATTCCTCTACAGATTTCTGTTCACAGATTATTTGAATTTACAACAAATTAAGATTACATAATACAAATTATAGTTTCGGCTGATCTCTTTTTGTTCTATTTATGTCTTCTTTTTGGCTCTTGATTCTGTGTATTGAATTATGAGTACTACCACATGTGTTTAGACTATTGAACTCTACAAGAACATCTGCATCAGCCAGACTTGTTAGAATATCATTAACAATAGCAGCTTTTCAAGTACATAATTGCAGCAAAGGCATGGAACCTAATAAATTGGTACGAGAGCATCAATTCTGGGGTAAATGGAAGCAAATTTCACCAAAAAATTTGAGGAAAGGTGGTGCTCATGATGGAATATGAAAACAAATAGGAAGAAAGCGGAACTTTTTCATTCAAATTTCAAATACTTACACAGCTGGAAAATATAGCAACATTCATGTGTTACAAAAACTACTAGACTTCAATCATATTCAGACCTTAGCTTTAGCTAGAGAAAGGTACTACAAAAAACATTAAACTTTTAGTTGATAAAATTGTCAGTGCCATTGTCAGTTCTTATAGCCTTAATCCTGCAATTACTTTTATTCTCCACAGGATTTTTAAAATTCTGTAACATAGTAGCAGCTTCAGATTTCATTTTCAGGAATTAAACCCAGCACATTCTTGTTAGATCATCTATAAACAAAACAAAGTATCTTCTGGTGTTCTCATTGGGCCACACACATATGAATGGATTAGTTCCAATTTATTTGAAGCTCTTCTTGACTGATTTTGAGGAAATGGCAGTCTTGTTTGCTTTATGGCAAACATCACATACACAAGCATCGTCATTTATGTCTGGCATATTCTCTTCACAAGTTCTAGTTTATGCAAGTGCTCGAGTGAAGTGAAATTTTCATGACCAAATCGTTTGTGCCACAGAGAAGACTCAACCAATGTACTGGAAAGTGCTTGGATGGTTATATTTTTCCATTATAAAGGAAAACTTATGTGCTTCATCTTAATAGTCATCAATTTAAGGTTATTTGCATCTAGTATAGTGCAACCACTGTCTTTGAATATGAAGGTGAAACTTTTCTCAATCAATTGGCCTACACTAATTAGATTTTGGTCTATATCAGGCACATAAAGCACATCTGATATGTATTTGGTACCTGTTGGAGTCTGCACAGCAATTAAACCAATTCCTTTCACTTCCACATACTCTCCATTGCCAATATTTACTCTTGATCTGTATGCACCGTTTAGTTCAACAATAATACTGGAGTTTGAGGTCATATTATGAGTGCATCCACTATCCAACAACAAAGTTTCAACTCTGCTACATCCATTGCAGTTGATTGAAGTAAATAGATGTTCCTGGTGTTGCTGCTGATTTTCTGCAACCTGACCTTGCTGCTAATCTTGCTTTTCCTTTTGATTTTTACACACTTTCTCAACATTTCCAAATTGTTTACAAGCTCTGCATTGAACACTGGGTCTGTACCAACACCATTTTGGATAATGTCCATTCCTTTTACAGTGAGGACACGGAGGACAGTTTCCATATTTGCCTTGTACGTTTGTTGTTTACAACTTCCTTCTTCTCACGTTGTTGTTTCTTCACACCAAAACCAGTTTGAGCTTTATATTTTCCTTTTCCAAATAAATCTCTTTTAACTTGTTCTTCCACCCAGATAAGTCTCCTCTATTCAGTAGCTTGAAGTGCATTTACAAGCTCAGACAGCATTATGATGGACATGTCTCTTGAGTCTTCAAAAGAGATCTTTGCCTCAAATTTTTCAGGCAAGCTTATCAAAACATTTTCTACAACTCTCTTATCAGGTAGATCATTTGGCAACAACCTTATTTGATTCACCACTTTCATCAGCCTATCAGAAAATTCATTCACAATTTCTGATTCCTTCTTCTTCAAAGTTTCAAACTCCCTTCTGAGATTTAGAACTTGCATCTGCCTTGTTCTTTCATTGCCTCAAAACTCTTCTCTTAATCTATCACATTCCTCCTTAACAGTCTCCCAGGTTATGGTCCTGGTAAAGATTGCATCAGAAGTAGCAGACTAAATGCAAGAAAGGGCTTTGAACTTCTTTGCAACTTCCTCACTATACTACTTCAGCTGAGCAATAGTAGGATTTGTTATAAGAGGTGGAGGTTCACTTCCAGTTTCTGTGATTTCCCACAGATCATAAGCCTTCAAATATGCCTTTATTTTTGCAGCCCAGATATCATAATTCTCTCATGTGAACACAGAAGGTAATGGTGCTGAAAAACCACTTCAAGCCATCTCACACACAAATCACTTAGCTATTTTGGTAAAGGGTTGTTCATTGGTTTTCTCTCAAGGAATGTCTCATGTCTCTTGTAGCTTCTTCTGAGATCAGAGGGCTCTAATATTAATGATGGAATATGAAAACAAATAGAAAGAAAGCTGAACTTTTTCATTCAAATTTCAAAGACTTACACGGCTGGAATATATAGCAACATTCATGTATTACAAAAACTTCTAGCACACTTCTAGTCGACAACTCATTACCTACTATCACTTAAAAATTGTTGACAACATTCCTAATAGATCATTATGCGAGGCCATACTATACTAGACTTCAATCATATTCAGAACTTAACTTTCCCTAGATAAAGGTACTACAAAAAACATTAAACTTTTAACAACAAAAGTGTCAATCTAATGTCAATATCTCGATATTCAATCGATTTGAGCAAATGATGCTGAGATGGAAAGGAGTAGATCGAGAAGGTGATTAGGGATTGCATTCGCTAGGTCCATTAAAATTATCAATATTCTATGGCAAAAAAACAAATTGGTGGGTGTCCGAGGCGAATGTGATTTTTTCAGAAAATAGGTCGTCGGAAGCAGAGAAGATAGAAGCTGCAATAGAATGTCTAGATTACAAAAGCATGGGAGTGGTTTTAGTTGGTAGATTGACGCCAATTTGTGCGAATTTGGGAAAAATTGAAGTGTTTGATGTTGGATCAATTTCGTATGAAAGAGGTCTCCACTAGTGAAGAATTTCTAGTTTGGAAGCGTAGGAAATTGGAGACATTGGTGAAAGAAAAGAGGTATCAAAGGTAGGTGTCTCCATCGTTGTCTCTTGAGGAGAAAGAGAAGTCGGAGATCATAGGGGAAGGGTCACTATTAATGGGCTGCAAGTGGATAAGGTAATACAGGAGAAGCTGGTGAAGCTGGAGGGTTATGACTATTATATGGATGTGGTCCAACAAGATGAGGACTATATAATTTCAATCAAGTCAGCTGAAACGGAAATTGACCAATATAAAATAAAGATAAATGGCCCAACAACTATATACGACACTAAAAACTGTCATAACTGTTCATTTGTATATCTTTATTCATATCTAATCTTTATTTATAGTGATGGTATGTATAAGAATAGAAAGGGAACATAAAAGTATTTGGGGCCATAAAGATTCTTAGGCTAAAATAATGGAAGACACTTAATTGAAGGGATTTTCACTAAAGTCTATATGCTAAAATCTCTCTCAGTTATGGATCTCACACCAACACTCTCCCTCAAGGTGATGCATACATGTCTCTGATGTCCAGATTGTCTATAAGTTTTAGAAGTCCTTGCTAGAAACAACCTCTGTAAGAATGTTTGCCAACTGGTCTTCTATTCGGTCCACCTCCATGTGTTTGGTAGGGTCATGTTGAACAGGTTGTGAGAAATGACAATAGCAGCTTTGTTGTCACAGTAAAAGTCCATTCTAAATGTAGGGCCGAAACTAATCTCAGTTAGTAGTTTTTGAGCTAAAGAAGCTTGCAGAGTCCCTTAGCCATCCCACTATACTCAACTTCAACGTTTGATAATGTCACTATTTTCTATTTCTTGCTTCTCCATTTAACGAGATTCCCACCTACAAACATGAAGTAGCCCGAAGTGGATTTCTTTACTTGATATTACTTGCCCAATCCGCTTCTATATAACCTTAAACATTTAGTTGATTATTCTTTAAAAACATGAGTCCCTATTCAAGTAATGATTTTAGGTAACGAAGTATCCAGATTACCACGTCCATATGATCCTCATGTGGACCGTGCATAAATGGGTTTAGTACAATCACAATATTAGGACGGGTATGAGAGAGGTAGATAAGAATTCTCACTAGTCTTTAGTACCTTCGTTTGTCTTTGGTACCTGGTAAGATACTCATTGAGCTTGAGATATTGAATAATCAGAGTGTCTGCGGGTTTACATTTCAACAATCTCACCTCTGATAGGAAGTCTAGCACATATTTCCGTTGGGAAAGGGATATCCCTCGTCTTGATCTTGCAAATTCAATTCCTAGGAAATATTTCGGACCTCCTAGATTCTTCATCTTGAATTCAGTTGCCAATTGCTTCTAAAGTGTGGATATCTATTCTACAGTAATCATGTCATCTACATAAACAATTAAAGAGGCTACCTTGCCTAGTTGATGCTTTGGGAGCGATGTGTGATTTGAGTTGTCTTGTTGGAAGCCGTATTTCTTCATTGCCAAGTTAAAAAGTCCAAACCAGGCTCGAAGTGATTGTTTCCGCTTTGTACAATGCTCGATGTTGTAACTATTATATCAGTATTAAATATTTTAGTATATGTAACTAGTTTTAAAACCACCCAAACGTATTCTATGTTATTTTACCCCAGTCTAGTACAAATGTTTTTTCACTGTGTATGACCTAATATGGTTATTTTATCCACTCGACATTGCGTGAATGTGTCTCTACCGTGTGAATTTACCTTGGGGAGCTCTGCATATGACTAAAATTACAAAATTTTAGAATCTCAGAATTATCTGATCATAAATAGCTTTTCCACTTACAATGATATTAGTTGATACATAGGTATGATTATTCCAGGTACCTTTGTTGTGATTTTTCAGTATTATTCGAACTTATCATATTTCAAATTACAGAATTCTATTTATAGTTCAGATTTCAGCTTATAGTATTATGAAACGACAATTTACACAGATTTTCATTGTTATTAGATTACTTATATTCATTATATTTTACAATTGCTTATTCGGAAGAAAGAATAAAAAATTTATTGATTTCATCATGTTCAGTGTTAAAACTAATTACCAGATGTTGAAATAGTTTAACGTTGTAAGAGAATAAACCAAACTTTTTCAATAAATATATATTAAGGAATAATGTAAATTTATTCGTGAAGTGTTCATTCACTATGTATCAAGCTCATTTACTCTAGCACCCTTTTACTTATCACAGCAGTTGAGCAGCATTTGGAGCCGTCGATTTGTCAAGATAGGTAATATAATCAAGTCGTACTGTCTAACCTCACTGGGGTTACAACAACAATATAGATGTCATTAATACAACATAGGTGACATTAAATAAATAATTTATTTCCACCTTTCAATTAGCATACCATTTAGACTGGGGTTATAACCTTAGTAGGACTACATAGCATTACTTAGTTAATTAGCTAGATTGCATGATTCATTGATTAAATTAATATCTCAAGTATTTAAGGATATGAGCTCATTGTATTTTTGTGTTAGAGTCCCTAGTATCCTTTAGATATTAGATGTTTAGGAAAATTTGTTGCTTTTCACATGGTTTTAGTCCTATATATAGATTTATCAAAAATTCTACTAAATTTGTTATAGTCAAAATGGGTCAAAGGTAGCCTCAGTGGTAGTGTTGCGAGACTGAGGAAAAAAATATAAAAAACTAAGGTAATAGTTTTTTCTAAATTCTTGCAAGGAAGAAGAATTTGAGCCGATTCATGTTTTCCCCAATTTTTCGTGCTTTAAGTTGGCCATGTAATTAAGTATGGCCATTTTGTATAGTCCATGTTAATTACGTTGTTTGCCTTTGAAAATTATTTTGCGGCAAATTATTGTAAAAATTTAAGCTATGTTTTGTCGCCCAATCATATTAGAGTTACTATTCAAAATTTTTGGCTAGCATATTTCTCGTCACGAATCTTACTTATATGTAGAGCTTCAAGTGAAGATATTAACTTTGTGAACAAGATCATGAGGTAACTTAAACTAGAACCCATGACTAAATTGATCAAACTTTAACAAAGGAGACATAGAAGGCTTTCTCACTAAAACCCTAGGGTTAATTGTAGGTGATTTATTTCTATTTTTTACCTTTTATATATAGGAGATGGTTGAATGCTTTTACTCCACTTGATTTTTTAGTTCATTTATTAGCTTTTTTAACGTGTAATAGTTCAAGAAGCTATCAGAAAGGTATATAACTTTCAACTGAAATTACAATGGCCAAAACACTCAGAGCAGACGTGCCAATAAATAATCCACTAGAAAAGATTAAACTTACAGAATTGGTCCAAAAATAAATAAACCTTAGTAGACTCTGACCATTAATCTGTAATTACCGAAGAAATCATGTGTTGTGCACTCCGGCACGAACTCATTCTTCACAAATAGAAACTTCGATCACCTCTTTGGATCTTTTGAACTTTGAAAAATAATTGGTAGAGGTTTATTCGGTACATTGGTCTTTTGGAGTTTTGATATTTTAATCTTGTAGTTGAGGAAAGATAAATTTGGAATGAGTAACTGATCTTCAGCAATGTTTTCTTTTTATTGAATAAAAGCTCAACACACAGTCGACGAATTTTCATTTGGTATAGATAGTATTAGAGAGTTATGGGTTGTTTGGGATTGTGAAAAGAGTGAAAATCAGGAACTAGGGTTTCACCCCGATAAATAGGGCACTTGAGCGAACATTGAGCGGTTAGTCTCTACAAAAACACTCTAGCGTTCACTTGCCATTCTTCTTGATCTTCTTGAGCCGACATTGAGTCCTTTCGAAGACACTCCCAATCTTTGACAACTTAACCCTAAATACAACTCTGTAAAATAACTTTTTGACATAGAACTTTACCAATAGACTTAACAAACTCCATTTTTGACATTCAGTGACAAAATCATTTATTTCATAATTAACAATTAACACAATCTAATTCCTACCATCCAAATGACTAAAAACCAAAATTATGTCTCAATTGCTTTGTCATTCCCGTTTCATGAAACAAATCAGCTCGAACAATACCAAGTGTAAAAGAATGTATAAACTGATAAAAACTAACTTTCAACAATTGAGATAGAATCCATCAAAATATTTTGTTAAATTAATATTCCTAGCTAGCAACATCAAGACAAAATATTGATATTATACAAAACACCAAACATAATATCAATATTACAAAATGTCACATCTTCAATGCTTGCCAGCCAAATATCAAAATACTCGTCCTTNGCTCGAACAATACCAAGTGTAAAAGAATGTATAAACTGATAAAAACTAACTTTCAACAATTGAGATAGAATCCATCAAAATATTTTGTTAAATTAATATTCCTAGCTAGCAACATCAAGACAAAATATTGATATTATACAAAACACCAAACATAATATCAATATTACAAAATGTCACATCTTCAATGCTTGCCAGCCAAATATCAAAATACTCGTCCTTCTCCCCATCATCTACTCCTAAATCAAATACAACTCCACCTTTTATCACGAATAACAAAGGGAGAGTCGCCGGTCTAACACACACACACACACATAATTCATGAACAGTGATTTCCCCCTCCCCAACACACACACACACACACACACACACAGACAATTCATTATACCAATATAATTCATGAACCGTGATTTCTTCCCACACAACTCATTTTAAACTTATGTGAAGTACAATGAATAAGAGACTCACGTGTAAAATGTGCCACTAATTCCCTATGAGCAAAACTTAAAACCTCAATTTTGTGAGAAGGAACATGAAAGAAAAATCACTAGTGAATAAATATTTTCCACAAATAATGAAAGTCAAACTCATCACTACTAGGACCTATTAAACAAATATAGCTCATATTGATTTCTTTGTATGACATTTTCTCCCATATCTATGAGCACATTCCCTTTTTTTCTCACATCTTATGTGAAGACTTTTCAATATTAAGCTTTTTAAATGACTCTTGTAATGAGGTTTAGGCCGATCACCCCCAAATCGGATGGTTATAGGGCATAAGGTATTAGATACATCAGGCCTAATCGCTCAAGTCATAAGAGCTACGAAAGAAATATAAGATGTATAACACTTTTTCTCTCCTATTTATGAACACATTTTAAAGCTCGGTTGTGTTGTCTTTATGGGAAATCTACTAGAGCTTGGGGTTACTGTTCACCAAAATATGTTTCGCATTTAAATCACCGTAAGTGTACAGCTCGTTGACAAGTAATAAAGTGAAANTTCATTGAAATAAAATATGTTTCAACTGAACAAAATTAAAATAAAGTGTGGTTATCCAACCGAACAAAATTAAAGTGCAATTAGACAATTTTAATAGAGTGAAAATATAGTTATTGTGAATGGAATTTTTCGGTCACATTATATAGAGATGAAATTAAGACATAGGAGAAAGACTACTTCAGTGCAGCAAATTCCAAGAGTTCGTGTTCGTGAAAATATGTTTCAAATTTAAATCACCGCAAGTGCACGGTTCATTGACAAGTAATAAAGTGAAAATCCTAAAATTTCGAGTATCGTTTCCACGAGAATTGATTTAACTTGATTTTTATTATCGCGGCCTTAACCGAATCTATTAAATTTGAGAAGAGTTTTTCAATTTCTATGATTAAACTAAAACTAGTATGCAAATTAAACTAAAATTACGACTTCAATGCAAAAATAACGTTTCAATGCAAAATATTTGAATGAAATTAATGTATGGATAAGCGCACTAGGATCCCAAATCACCAAGCAAAGTTCCCTTTTAATTCTTATTTCACAATTTGATAACACGATGAATTGGTTGAATAATTAATATTTCTAACTTCTTCAATAATCTCTTTCGAGTAAAATTGAACATATTCTAGCGTACCATTTGACTATATTTCTATGACAAATGCAATATACAAGAATGCATGATGTTTTGTAAACACTTGGAGATTCATGCAAAGTATATCGGTATATTTCTATCATCTATAAACTAAACGATGATTT
>CAIGRH010166285.1:0-10674 GCA_903798295.1 Fraxinus nigra | reverse complement strand
AAAATGAGTTTCAAACAAGGGCTTGTATTTTTATAATATACCCATAAATTAGATAATAGTTTAAATACGAGTAATTTATATTTATTGATAAGAAGACACATTAAATAGAGAAATATTAAAAAATTTAAGAAATCAAGTTTGTGACAAATGAAAAAGAAAAGCAAGTCTATAGGAAGGGTGTACTTTTATTTAAAAGCAAGTTAAAATAAAAAAGTTACTTAATTTTTTTTGGAGCCAAACATGAATCTAGAGTAAAACGCGAGTTTACCAAATTTAAAGTGGCCGGATTGGATATGCAGACAGAACCTCGAACCCGATACCCTTTTTTTCACTTCGCCTTACTCCACCACCAGCCACCGTAAAAATGAGCAAATCAACCGTATGGTCCCGCCTTCTCCGCCATCCGCTGCGCCGCCTCTTTGAACCACCAAAATGCCCCTCGCCTCCATTTCCACTTTCCATTCTATCCACCCCTACTCCTTTCACCTCCCAAATCACCCGAAAATACAGTGCCAATTTCACCAACCTGTCGTTGAATGCACGTGTCGCCGCAGCGGACCGGGCGCTGCAGGAGCTCTCGGTCGAGATGGAGCGCGAAAGGAAACGAGAGAAAGAGGAGAAGCAGAAGGCGGGGCTGGATACTGCGGGCATTGATGCCGATTTCGACGAAGATTACATGGGCGTGGATTCGATAATTGATAAATTGGAAAAACAGAAGCTGAAAGGGGAGAGCTCGGAGCTGAACCGGTACGAGGAGGCTACTGACTCGGATTCGGATGATGATGACAGGTTTTCGGCTGATAAGATGAATAAGCAGGCTGATCAGTTCGAAAAGAAATTTAAGAGGCACGAGGAGCTCCTTGACAAGTTCACGAAGGCTGGTAATAATTCTATCAACCACATTACATGCATTGGTGTGTTTAGTGTAATTTGTGTACTTACGGGTCTATTTTATATATGTGAAAAATATATGGATGTTTTGTGTTTGTATTTGTCCCATCTTGATTTTCGATGTCCATTTCCAACCTTCATTTCTGTTAGAAATTACCTCTGATAAAGGAAATGGTGGTACTGGATCGGATGCTGAAGCACGCAGTACTTGTTTGGTTTTTGTAAGTTATGATTTACCATTATACATTACAAGAAATCTCTCGGTGTACGAATATTTTCTTGAAAGCATAAAAAGAATATTAAATCTCACTAAAAAAATCGAGAAAAACTTACTTGTGTGGTTTAAGGTGATTGCAGGACTCTTGTTCTATGCAATAAGATTTTCAGTACAAAATACTAGATAATGTGAAACTGGGCTTTATTTTTTGAACGTTATACTACAACATTAAATAACAAGGTATTAGAGGGTGATGGGTCATTGTTTTGCTATTTGAACATTTTGTTCACTTCTTTGTTTGCTATTATATACATTTAACTCCATAGATTTGAGCAGAGACTCTGGATGATGCATTCAAGTGGATGAATAAAATTGATAAGTTCGAGGACAAGCATTTTCATCTGAGGATGGAGTACCGTGTTATTGGTGAGTTGATGAAGAGGTTAAAAGTAGCTGAAGGGAAGGAAAAATTTCTTCTTCAGGTGAAGTTGAATAGGGCCATGAGGATGGTAGAATGGAAGGAAGCATATGATCCAAATGACCCCACCAATTATGGAGTCATTCAGAATGATCAGTTAGGATCTTCTGTTGATCTTCTGCAGCATGCCGGGTTTGAAAGGGAGCAGCGGTTGATAAAAGGTGGAGAGGAAGATGATGACTTAGAGTTTGATGACATGAAAGAGAAGGATACTATAATAATGGGAAAGCTTAATGCATTAGACAAGATACTTGAGCAGAAGCTTTTGGCATTGGATCACACCTTTGGGAAGAAGGGAAAGCTTCTGGAGGAAGAAATTAGAGATCTTGCCGAGGAAAGGAACTCATTGACTGAGAAAAAGAGAACGCCTCTCTACAGGAAAGTATGTGGATACTTATTCTGCATTTCCTTAATATACTAATGATTGCCTTGAGATCCAAGCAATTTTTTACCAAGTAGATGATTATTTTCTTTTAATTTTCTCTTGAAAATTTGATCAGAATGTGTCTTTTAATGCCTGCAACCTTCATTGTTGTTCGATAAAATCATGTTTGAGAAGTATGCTTCTTTCATGTCACATAAAGATAATTGTTGTCATACGAGGCTGCTAACCTCTGTGAAATTTAGACCTATATATTATCTCCCTGTACAAGTGTTTGTGCTACCCCTGCATAATAGCCTACCATATAATGGATATTTATACATGGTTGATGATCTTTAATTTAATATCTGATTATTGAGGGCACATTCTGCTATCGTGTTAGCATTACGTTGTGGGACTCTTTTATCTTCCATCAAATTATCTCAGTCAATATTGGCTATACTTTTGGTCTTCTCATGAATCAACTTTTTTCTTCATTTCAGTAAGCATAGTCATCTGTACTTGTTTTTCTTGCTTTACTGGCTGTCAAATTAATATTTGACTCAATCTGGGCTCAATGATTTCAGGGATTTGATGTTAAACTCATTGATGTCAATAGAACTTGTAAAGTTACAAAGGTAATATAATTTACATGTTGAAATCTCTCTCTCTCTCTCTCTCTATAGTGAACGTGATAATTTGCTATATATGAATGATATAGGGAGGTCAAGTTGTCAAGTACACTGCAATGCTAGCTTGTGGTAACTATCACGGTGTTGTTGGTTTTGCAAAAGCAAAAGGTCCGTCCATTCCTATTGCTCTTCAAAAGGTATCATGCTGGTATTTTCCCTCGTCGGTGAATTTCAGAAAATTTCTCTGTTAATCTCATGGTTAACTAGCGAAAAATGTTCCATTGCTGCTAGATGAATGAGTAAAACTTGAGTAGTTGACATGTGTGTGTAAAAATATCCAATTAACTAATATTGTTACAAATATGTACCATATGATCTTTCTATTGTGTGAAGACAATTCGTATGTTAAGAATGCCTCTAAATTATCCGGTAGCTCATGCTAACTACTTTTCGAATATATTTTTGATTCCTTGGGATTTTTTACTTATATTATTGTGTTTTTTTACTGATTCATTTTCTGACAGGCCTATGAGAAATGTTTTCAGAATCTTCATTATGTTGAACGGCATGAGGAGCATACAATTGCACATGCAGTCCAGACTTCATATAAAAAGACCAAGGTTCTATCTAATTTTTTTAGTTCCTTGAGCTTGTTTTAATGGAAGAAGGAAAATTAAAGCTAAAAGAAAATTCATTTCTTCTTGTTACCCAAATAATGTATCGACTTTTAGGTGTATCTTTGGCCTGCATCCACTCAAACAGGGATGAAAGCAGGCAGAACTGTCCAAACAATTCTCAATTTGGCAGGTTTCAAAAATGTGAAATCAAAGGTAAATAATAATAATAAAAAAAAAATTAATGTCCTGTGACCTGCAAAATTGGTTTCTAAATTCAGAATATCTTAACATGTGTACTCTTATAGGTCATCGGTTCAAGGAATCCTCATAACACAGTCAAGGCTATTTTTAAGGCTCTAAATGCGGTATGTAGAATAATCTACTCATTCTAAAGGCTAACTATTTTGTATATTTGATTTAACTCACTATGTTTGCATTTTGTTTTCCTTAACAGATTGAAACTCCCAAAGATGTTCAAGAAAAGTTTGGACGAACTGTTGTCGAATCATATTTACTATGAAGGTGTGTTTTAAGACCCCACATTTCTCCTGAAAGTGAAAGATGGCTAGTCTAGTAGGTGAAATAAGAAAACTAAAATAAATATTATTTCACTGTTGTACTTTCCTTGACTCCTATATATGTTTTTGCTATAATTATTCCTCAATATTCTGTATTCTGGTAATGTTTGCAATTTTTTGAAGAAGGAACCGTAAGTGTGCCCCAATTTGAATTTCCTTAGAGATCTACCTATCAATTGATGCGCTTGTAAGTTTTCCTTTTGCAGGTTTAATAAAGGACACGCCCTGTCTTTTCTCTGGAGGTGCTATTCCCGGTAGAGGCCAATGGGATATGCTGTAGAGTTCCGCTTTGCGCGGAAACAAATGTAAATGTGACAGCCAAGGAAGCGAAGATGCTACGGAAATCTCGTGAGTATTGTAAAACTGAAAAGCCAGGAAGTCCACTAGGATACAACAAAGAGGCTTTAAGGAATTAAAAATCTTAATTTTCAAATGCCCGTATACTGGAGTTAATATTTGAGTTTGGAGTTTGTTTCAGTTGTATTGTTACTCGTAGATATGCCTCTTTGTGCGAATTTTTCAAATCTTTGAGAATTCATTTTATATAGTTTCAGTGGATATAAAATAAAATTAATGATAATTAAAAATGCGAGCTTTGGACTTTCCTTTGGATGTGTTTAATCTGTTATGCCTGTGGAACTGCTGTATGAGATTTATAGTGAAACTGCAGATTGACACTGAATTTATCAAAGATATCTACATGTAAATAAGATGCATTATACAACGAATTTGTACGTATACAAGATGATCTCCCAACTATGCATAAACGCATAAAAACTACATCTATCGACTACGCACTAAGTATTACTTGCAAAAGAAGTCATCCTAGAAAAACTACATCTATCGACTACGAATTTGGATGTGTCATCGGAAAAACAGTCCAAACCCGAGCCTTGCCGTTTCCATCCTAGAAGCGCATTTTTAGACTTCCCTACATCATATATAAGATTTAAAGGTATGATTTCAGAAGCTGCATTCAAGGTTTTATGTCAATGCTGTCAAAGGGATTCCTCTGTTCTACATGGATATAGTCTCGTGTCTTGAGAACCTGCCTTTGGTTTCATGCAAAGCAAAAAGTCACAAGTACACATTTTACTTTTTAGCTTAGCCAAACACGCTCTTAATCACAATCTTAGCAGGTGATAATCTATTTATAATAAATAATATGTTTTCTCTCATCTAAACTTATAGCTGTTGAGACCGCACGAGAAAGATACACATTCAGAAACGAAAGACAATGAAAAAGATTTGGTAAATATGAGTTTTTGCATGCCAATTCTTATTGATGCTTCATTGAGCGTTTTACAAATTAACAAGCTGTCCATGGAAATTGACTTTTTTTTCAGAGTCCGGACTCTGCCTCCTTATTGAGTAATCCTATTCATTCCCACTGGGTTGAACCCCCTTCTATGGGGCAATTACATGTCATTATATGATAAATTTATTTAAATGTAAAGTCAAATGATTCATTTAATTGAATTTATCATTTAATGCCATGTAATCGCTACATAGACTGGATCAGTTTCAGTGGGGACGAATAACATTATTTTTAACAAAAAGGTTTGAAGATTTTGAAGGTAAAAAGGTTTGAAGATACTTGGAAACAGCCCTAAAAGATGCATGACATCATGCATTCTAGACTTAACCGTGTCAAAAAGATGTTGGGCCAAATATAAGCGGCCAGCAACAGGACAATAGTAATAAAAACAATTTAATAGGAAGGAGAAACTCATTGCACTTTCGAAAGAAAAGCTAAGTAGCAAGACAATACCTCGTAGGTGTTGGGACATTATGCCCACGTTTGAGCCACATTATTTTCACAAAAATGCATTATTTTGTTTGATGTAATGGAGAATATATGATTGAAATGAAAAGAAAATATATTGATGTGAAGGAAAATATTATTTTATTGAAGATGTGTGGTTAATAATAAATAGAAAAATGTGAATGATAGATTAATGTGCCTCAAACAGAGGCTATGGAATAAAATATAGCAGATTTACCATGTACAAGTTTATATTTAAAATAACTTTTTGGTAATTGAAAAATTCGACAGAGTTTTGACTTATTTAATGAAAGAAAATAAAGCAGAAATAAATAATATGGTCGATGTAAGAGTTCTACTCGTTTTTCTTAAAACAATAGTGTCTCGCATTGGTGCTGATGGTCCTTTGATACTCGTCTTATAAAATACAATGACCTTAACTTGTAATAGTAGCACTCCAAATTACAAGACCTATCGAATCTGCTAAAATTTTGATCTCTCTAAACAGAAGAGGATTAATATATGCAAGAAAATAATATTTTTCTTAAACTATTTAATTTGCTAATCAAGATTCATAACTATTATAGTATACCCATCGAATTCTTCTAACATATTCAATTTACCTCTCTCGAGTTGAAATTGATTTTAACTAACTAATTCCACATCTATATGTGAATCCGAATACACTTTAATTAAATGCCTTAAAGCTCTAAGATTCCTTATAACAACCACTAACTACAAAATTATGGTACTATACAAGGAATGGTTGGTTATCTCTACACTTTCAAACTAATTATCAACTTTTACTACATGGTTTAAATCAATAATCTGCCTCTTGACGTAATTATCACTCACAAATTAATGAATGAGTGACTAATTATTCAAAATATGTTACAATCATTCATCCTAACTAATTACTTAATTACACATCATGTGAGAAGAAAAGTACAAGATGAAATTAGAGCACATCACCAAGTTTTAAGGAATATCGAGAAAAAGACGAAAATGTTGCATTAAGATTCCGCCTTCCGGTAAAAACCTTGAAACTCTAGTTTCTTAATTGATTTTTTTATTCTTTCCTTCTTTTGGACTCTCATTTCTTGTGATGGGTACGACTTTTTGTACCAAGAAATCCATTTGGCTCATGTAATATATGCATAATGAATCTCTCAAATATCGACTTGAATATGTGCATTATGACATCCTACAAGCCTTTTTTTTTAATTCTTGGATTAAGACAAGTATTTATAGAACAAGATTTGGGCGAAATTATTATTCAAATTGGTTTTCACAAAGAGTTTGAGAAGAAAAAGTAAAAAAAATCCCTTTTTTGATTGGACTCCTTTCTCATTCAACTTTAGTCTTTCATCTTTTAATATTTGTAATTAAGTCTCCTTCATTCAAAAATAATTAATAATTGATATTTCGAAAGTTTGCAATTTAATCTCGAAACTTTCCAAATATCGAATTTAATTCTCGAAGCTTAAGAATTTTTACTGGATGCTCTATTATATACTTCGGATTGATCACTTATAATCCGATTAATCTTCATTTGCTCCAAGTTAACTCCAATTAAGTTTGAAACAGTCTTTTTTCACGAGTTATTTTCAAGTTGGAATTTTTCCTATAATTAACATAATTTAGCCAAATTAAATAAATAGTCACTCAATTTACATAAATTCCATAAGAATAGAAGCTTGGATAAGTCCATATACCTCCAAGCTTAAATTCTTGATTGTTCCTATCAAGACTATCTATTAAACACACAAGGAAACAAAACAAAGTAAAATAAACATTAGATAACTCTGCCAAACTTGCATCATGTATTTGTTCGTTTTCATAGGTAATGTAAGTAAAACAAATTCTCACTTATTCGATGCTCGATCGATGTTTGTGTATATAATCAATAGTCCAATGTTTTCTCTCTCTCTCATGAGATGCACACTCCAAACTTATTTTTTGATCACATATTCGAGATGTTTATTCTAAGGTTAATTATCACAACACTCGTTCCTTTCCCTCTCAAGTCTTGTTGAGTTTCACCAATGAAACTCACTACCTCGATATGTGATAATTCTCCTTAAGTTTGAACGTCTTAACTTCCAACTTCAACTAGAATAATAACCTTCACTAGAAGTCTAAATTCCGAATCAAATATCCAAGGTTTAGCCGAACAAAAATAATGCTTATAATTAATTGGTTTGTCATTGCCTCATTACACTTTGCTTTATTTATTTTTATTGTGCCACTTCTTCAATTTTTGGGAACTTTATTATGTTATCGAAGGTAGTTTTCACTCTATATTGCAAACAAACTTCTTCACCAATAGATCATCTTCTAAACATTGGTGATGAATAGGACCGGATTACTCAAGATTAACTTTACACAACAATGTAGGTAACTTTTTTTCTATGTGCCACAACTAGTGTGATGCATTTTATGTTTTTGGATAAATAATTTGAATCAAACTACTGGTAGATGGTTACTACCTATGTTCTACTTGTTAGCAAAAACATTCCACACAAGTTGTTTTAAAATATAACTAAATAGCTCATAACATCATATCAACTACCACCAAACTATTCCTTTCAATGGGTTAAGTGGTTGTGCTACATATTGTGATATTCGTTTATAAAGACCTAAATTCATTCAACCTACTATATCAATGTGACAAATCCAAAATACATAATAATTATCATGATTATTGTACTCAATATAATATGATCTCATATAAACAAATATCCAATTAACAAAAAATATCACACCACTCATTCACAATCCATGAAACATAAACAATTCCAAATAATTTCAATTAGACGACAAGATTATCCAACTCACACAAAAACACATAAAATCGGAAAACATTTGATTATTTTCAAAATTTTCAATGGATTAATTTTTATGGTGGAGACGAGGCATTTGGGGTTGTGGAAGCACTAGACCCGTGCTGAGGTAGAGGATCCCTGAATATGTTTTTTTTTATATATATATAAATATACCATGCAAACAAATAAATATATCTAACTAACAAATCTACAATCCAAACTTAAAATATACATTGTTTTTAATGTATGTGCACAGAGGTGGCAAACGAGCCGAGCGGCTCGTTTTTGGCGAGCCGGCTCGTGGCTAGCCTCTCGTGGGTGGTGAGCCACGAGCCGGCTCGTTGGAATTTTTTTCCCCTCTAAAAAGGTTTATCTTACCTTTTAATTTTTTTTTTTGGCGAGCTCTGGCATGAGTGGAACTCGCCTAAGGCCAACGAGCCGAGCTCGCCCGAGTATGGGCTAAGCGACTCGACTCGGACCATTGACATCTCTATATGCACAAAATAGGCATGAAGAAGGGTTAACTCATCGTGTGTATGATGTTTCTCTTTTAGCACTTGCTTGTTCTATAAAATGAATAAGAAAAATAATTAGCAATATATTCTATACGAGTTCATACTAATTTAATTTAGAACGGTGATGGTGAGCTAGTTATGACCTAAAAAATGAATTTCTTTAACTAAATTTTTTATAAAATAAAATCTTGATTTTTTTTCCAGTTTTATAAATAAATAAAAGAGAAAAGAAAAGAAAAGAAAAAGATTTTTATTTTTTATTTTTATATTATAGTTGATTATAGGTTCAATCCAAGACAAAGAGGGGCAAAATACGAATCGAGAGTTAAACAGCAATAGACACTTTTTTTTTTTTGAAATCTGGTTCCTAAGTTCTGTTTAGTAAAGATTAAAATTAGATTTTTATTAGATCTTGATAAAAGTTAATCGAATATGTGGTTGGAAAGTTGTAGATTATATGAAATGTGTTGTTAAAATTAATTATTGAATTTGACTTAATTTTAATTAAATCTTTCGCAGTACCAAACAAGGGCCAAGTGTAATATGCAATTCTAATTTCTCTATGCATTGCATTGAGACAACATTAAAAAGTTAAGGGTTGAAAAGTTGGGCTACCTTCCATTAGTTTTTGATTTATAGTCTCAACCTCCACTTTTGGCAATGATTTTTAATGACATTTTGAATCGGGCTTTGGAGGTTTTGTTTAGCCTGCTTAGATTGTCCTTGCACCACACTTCGCACATTTTTCCAAAATCTTACGTCTCCCTCTTGAATATGGTATGACTTGCCTAAATACTCGATTCAAACTCAATTGAAAAAACACTTTAATCACAAAATCAATGAAGTTGGAGGCATGCATGCTAATTCCATCTTTTTTGAATGACACTAATTCGTTTGACTCCTTAATGATTAATTCCTTGATTTCTACATATTCTTCTTCTTTAATTGTTAATTTCTCGAATTTAATGATGAAGAGATCCTCCATAAGCATGTTACTTGACTTATTTAGAATTATTTGATCTTCAATTTTTTTATTTTTTTATTTTGCATTTCGAAGACATCTCCATAAGTATGTCATTGTCATCATCTACTTTCTCATATGAATCATCGAAGATAGATTTTCACTTTTTCTGGAGTGGCCAATAACAAGTAATTTTTAGTATAATGCAATGCCCCACAATATTCACAAATCGACCTCCTCTCATCCTAAATAATATATATGATATTTAATCCATCTGGCAAGCAATCCTTATCAAATATAATAGGCATATTATATCCTAACTTTTAAGTTGTTGCATGAAGAAGAATCTCCCTCAAGCATATCACAATTATTTAAGTCGGGATCAGTTATTATACCATATTCCGTCATTGCGGTAAGTCACTATAATAAACAACTGTAGTAATTCATTATGAAGAAAAAAAGTTTTATAGTCTCTAATCTCTNATTGACACACAATATTCACAAATCGACCTCCTCTCATCCTATATAATATATACGATATTTAATCAATCTGGCAAGCAATCCTTATCAAATATAATAGGCATATTATATCCTAACTTTTAAGTTGTTGCATGAAGAAGAATCTCCCTCAAGCATATCACAATTATTTAAGTCGGGATCAGTTATTATACCATATTCCGTCATTGCGGTAAGTCACTATAATAAACAACTGTAGTAATTCATTATGAAGAAAAAAAGTTTTATAGTCTCTAATCTCTCTTTCTTTTTAGTGATAATAATAATATTTTAATGACAGTTCTTTATTTAAAAAAAAAAAATTAGGACAAAATTGAA
>CAIGRH010166264.1:0-17373 GCA_903798295.1 Fraxinus nigra | reverse complement strand
CCTAGTTTATAACATATACGTGGACCCCTTTCACGGAATAATCAAGAACGGACAGTTGAAATCTCCTTTCCTCTTTCAATTCAACTTTCCATTCCCAGTATTCCTAATCTAGAGCCATATTTGAAAAATTGGAATTAAATTCGACCTCAAGTTATATATTTATATGCAATAATCATATATTCATATTCAATTATGATTTAACAACACAGAAGAAAAAGGAGGGAAAATGGAGCTGAGGGGTGATTTTTTGCAGCAATTCAGAGTACGAAAGCCTCGATTGACGTGGCTTCTCTGTACCAAACGCACGAAACGTGATTCTCTCCTTGTTCTAAGCATGTTTACTAGGTAATTTTTAATGGGTAGTTCATGTTATTATGCTTTTTATTTTTATATATACATGATTATTATTTTATTTTATTTGTAATTGAATTTGCAGAATTTTTAACTTAAGAAAAAAGAAGTTTAAATGAATAATTTTGCATGTTGGCGCTTCGTTTAAAGTGCGGTTTAGTACTTAGTTATATGAATTTTGGGTAATTCTCAGAGTTATGATCTTTGCTTGGACATCGAAAATGGGAAGAAAATTAAAATGTGTAAACAATATTTTGTTGTCTGATTACTTAGGTGAACAAGCAAATTAAAAAGCTATAGAGAAGGAAAGGCATTAAATATATATATATTTTTTTGATAATCACGGATGTCTTGGCCAACTTACGTGCACTTCGACTAATCCCACGGAGTTTTGAAGTTTACGGTCGAATACTCACCTGACTCAAATTGATGACCATTGGGCAGCAAATCCAAGACCCGATCGATTGAGTAACTCCTCTGGGTTAGAAAGGCATTAAAGTTAAAATTATTATAAAGTTACGGTAAGGGAATGGATAATGATGGAATATGCCAAAAAAAGCCAAGATTGGTATCAATTCCATTACTTGATTGGCAAGCACAACACTTCGTCTGGGCATCCATTTTCCGGATAACCAAGATAGGAAAAATCTTTGTCCTTTTGGTTTAGCCAACTGCACCAACCCATATATGCTTTGATATTACCATCATGTTTGTCCTTGTGAAAGATGCAATACTCCTTGTTTCATGTTAAATACCACTTTTATCTTTTCTCAGTATCAAGATATCAACTAGAGAATATAAAATGCTAATGATGGAAATATTTAACGATAATATCATATATGTTGGTAAAAAAGTATTACCAGTTTAGAAGTTTATGATTCTAAATTAACTAAAATACCATGAAATACCAATCAGAAAAGACATATAATATGGTCAGAGGGATTATCGTGTAATAGTGTGAAATTCTATGGTCGATGATGAGTGAGTGAGTTTTGCTTTTACCTTCAACGTGGTTAACTTATATGCATGAGTGGTGGGCCTCAGCTTGCACATATTGGACAAATTCTTTAGTTCAACGGTCTCAGTTGATTCAGATAAATCACTTTCTAGTATATTAAGTAATAATTTCTGTTAACATTTTTGTTTAGGAATATGTTTAATTACCAAAACAAAGTGGACAGAAAGTATCTATATTTTATTTTTTTCTATGTAAATCAAGTGTACATGATTTTGACAAGCAGATCTCGCCTATAGCTGGTCAAAACTATGGATAAATCCAAGCGACCATTTCTTAAATCCAAGCGAACTTTTCGTAGGTGTTTGCCCCCGATTCAATCAAGGTTTGCACTGTAAGAGTGATGCACATAATCCCTATCTACATTCGTCATCATTTGACTGTTTGCTGAATATAGATATATTGCTGTTGAAGCATTAGGAATGTTATTGAAGCAATTTTGTTGGCCTTGCGTACTTTTTTCTTTTTCTCAGACAAGAAAATTTGTAAGGCTGATGGTGAATGCAGACCCTAACTCAACTTCACCTGAGGGAAAAATTAATGAAGTAGACTCAGGGAAAATATTAGCGACATGGATTCCTAGGGACTGCTTAAATTCAACAAGTTATGGCCCCAACATTTGTTTGAGATAATACAGGATTGAAGACATTTTCTAATTGTAGGCAAATCTCCTGTTTTAATCTAGTTCCCTACTGCTGGCACAATTTCTGAAAGCTTGCCAGAAGCAGTTAATGATGCGAATGATTCAGCAGAGATGGGTTTCCCACCCTTATGAAATATGTATATTAGTTTGACATTTCCTTTGATTCCACGTTTAGTTGTTATAGTAGATCCTGGTTTGTAAATCCTTCCATTTAGGTCCATAAAGTTCTACGCTTATGGCCGGAACATTTTAAAAAATACAGGATTGAAGATATTTACTAATCATTCATAACAAAACCTTCAGTTTTGATCCATTTCCTCAACAAATTCTGAAAGCTAGGCCGAAGTAGTTATTGATACCCCTGAGGCAACTGAGAGATGGGTCTCCTACCCTTGTGAAAAATGGATAAAAGTTTTACATTATCCTTGCTCCGTTGAAGAATTCCCACATCTCCATGTATATCACATTTTCTTATTATAACCTGCTTTATCAATGTATATGTCAAGTGTGCTCATCACAAGCATCAAGGCTGCCAATCTGGAGGATTATAGGATACCAGGTTGTTTTACATATTGTGAAAATGCTTACGTGTTGTCAGTTGATCTGAAAGTTTAAGTTGTTACATGAGACCACATATATATCACTTAGATCTTATATTCCAATTTTTTTATGGCTATCTGAACCACTGATTACTTGACTTCGTTTTTGTCCTTTACTTATTTTTTTCACCGGGCTCCAAATTCCTTTAGGGATATGTTTCCTTCTCAGTACTATAGATGGAAGAATCTTGAAGTTCATTGTAACAATGACCAAAGTATCCGGCACTCTGCTCTTTCTAAGAATGAGAGTTCAAAGATGCCTGAACTCTCTTTTAATCGGCTGCAGCTTACTGACCAGGAATGTGCTGGATTGCAAAGGCGTAACTTTGGTCGCTTTGTTGCACGTGAGGCTTTACTGGATGAAGAATATTGGGTTAGTTTTGCTCACACTTTTCTGACTTTTCTTACTCCGTAAAATATAAAAAGAACACACATGCACCCACACACACTTATATCCTTTTTCATTTATTTATTGTCTATAAATACTTGCTGATTTCTTGTTTCCATGTCTCACTAACAATGGCAGACAGCAGCATGGCTCCGAGCAGAAGCCCACTGGGAATCTTTATCCTATATGAGGTAGATTACACTCTTTCAGCTTGATTTCATGTCTTAAATTTCCTCAACTGAACTTCATTGTGCTTCAACCTATACGTGCGTGCACATCAAGACATATATCATAAAGACGAGTTGTTAATGTGAAGAGCCTAAGAAATTTTGAGTTTTTAAATTAGTTATCTTTATTATTTTTAATATCGCCTAAATCATCAGACCAGAGAGTCATTCTCGCCCTTTTGAACAAATTTTCAGGCATGTTGACACTTACAAAAGAAAGTATGCTGAGCAGGTGAGTACATTGGAATGCATTTGTTTGATTATCATGGGATGAGCTCCCTTCCCTCCAACACCCGCCCATAACATAAAACGTGGATTGATTATGATTGACTTGGAAATTGAGATTGTCTTTGGCTTTATGGAGACGAGTTGCATTTGCATTTATTTTATCTACTTGTACTGTTTTTTGGCTATTCGAAATTAAGCTATATCAGCCAACATATCATGCATCTTGAATTACAATTTCTTTTCTGAATATGGCCTGGGTACGTGGAAACGTCTTTTCCCTTGATATACACCTCCTAAGGGAAAAACATTTGACCTTTAGGCATCTGACCTGGCTATGAGTTCAATACAACTCCTCAAGGTCTCAATTCAAATGCTGTTAAATCCTCTTTAAGAAATGTAACTCTAATAAATAGAAGGAATGCTGAATCCATTCTCTCTTTTTTGGAGGAAACTCAACTTCAAGTAATTGTGCTTTGAAAGTTCAAATATTTACGAGTCTTGCACTAGTTTCCATGAAAAGATTGAAACATGAAAAACTTTTGTATTTTTGTCCCAGGTCGTAAAAAAGGGATTTAGAAATGTATCTTTCTACCGTAGAATACTTGTATTGGTGAACAATGCAAATTGTTGTGCTCCTTGTGTCTTTAGCTTTTGGACCTTTGATTCATTATTTGGATTGATGCACGAGCATGTCATTTTTAGAGCTTGGGCTTTTCCCTAGTGCTGAAATCATTTGTTCATGGTATGTTAATTTAGTTGTGATTAGTACCTTAAAAGTTTTAAATCTACTACCTTCATCTCAAGTTTCTTCTTGCATATTTATTTGTTTGCTTCATTAACTCTTTGTATC
Source organism: Fraxinus nigra (assembly GCA_903798295.1). Lineage (NCBI taxonomy): Eukaryota > Viridiplantae > Streptophyta > Magnoliopsida > Lamiales > Oleaceae > Fraxinus > Fraxinus nigra. The sequence continues at coordinate 13,072 of CAIGRH010166264.1, read as the reverse complement.
AATACCCGTCTTCAATATTTTGTTCCCTGTATTTGCTTCCGAAGCTCCTCAACGGTCTTATACTTCCTCCCTATAGGATTTAATCATGAATTGATGACTCTTATGCATTCAACTTGTACTCGCAGGAGTTCAATGCTTTGAAGCGGAGGTGTCTCGGGCAGGATGGAAATTCATTGAAATGCTTTTGTTTTGTTGCAGTAAGTGAAGTAAACTCTAATACGAGTCTTTCCTTCTGCCAAGCCCTTTTCAACTTTGCATGCAGCTGTCTCTACAGTTGTGATTTCTTTTATTCATTCAAATACAAGCAAATGCAACTAGAGAACATAATTCCTGTTTTCTTCTTTCCTTTAATTGAGATTTCTATATCTATGGCGGCATGGCCTCTCCAAATAAATTTCTCTCTCTTCAACATATGAGTCTGATTTTGTGAATCTTATACTTTATTAAATGAATTAGAATCTTTCAGTTCTGAATTACCTATTATAAAATGTTGGATAAATATTCTAAATTTGCAGTGAGCTCCATCTTTTCTCCATCCACATCTTAGGTTAAGAAGGAAGAGAAAAATGTAAGAACTGTTCTTAACAGTGTTGTGGGAACTCTAGACTTGAGCATCCGACAATTCGTGCAAGGGGAAACGTATCCTGGGGTACATTCACGATTTCCTAAATTGTCTGTGCCTACAGCAAAAACATAATGACTTAAAATTCCAATGAATTTTCAATTGACCATGTTAAATGCAAAACTTTTTTTCTGTGGTTTCAGGAGATAAAGAGATTGTCACCTGTCTTGGCAAGTAAAGGTCCATTTAATGCAAATAAATATGCTTATATTGCCAATGTTTGTGTTGCAAAGTTTGCTCGACGTCAGGGTATTGCTTCAAATATGTTATGCTTGGCAACCGATGTTGCTACCATGACAGGTGCCGTATTTTGTCATTAAGCATACTTGAACATTTTGTGCTGCATATTTCTAATTTCTTTGCCTGTTAAATCTTTATAATCGGCTTTAATCTTTGCTAATCATAATGCTAATTTTCCTTGCACTTTTACTTTGTTATGAAATTAGGTATCAGGCAGCTGTTTGTTCATGTTAATGTAGAGAACAAGACTGCTCAGGATCTGTACAGAAAAACTGGTTTTAAGGTTATGTACTAAACTTGCGTTCCATGCTTGATCACGTGCTTTTTGTTTTTGTTTGAACATTTGAGGCATCACAACAGCCTCTTTGTCCTCAATGCAATTGGCAAATAAATCACGAATCTGCCTTGTGATCGACTCTGGCTTGCAAATAAACCATGGGGGTGATATACATCATTGAACCATTCGTTTATCTTTGTATAGCTAGTAAAGTTTTGTCGATCTCTTGCCATAATTGGTTAAACTTAGATTCGTGCTATATAGAAAGAGACAATTCACATAACTCGTTCATTTGATGATTCCGGCAGATCTTTGATGCCACTTCAACTCCCTTATCAAAAGATGAGAGGCTATTAATGTCCATGGAATTGTAAGGTATGCAATGCAATGTTGCCTCACTTTGAAGAAAAAAGAAAACAGAAAATTCCATTGAAGTCAAACAGCTTTTGTATAATTGGAGTATTATTATGTTGCAATGGTATAGAAATTTGTTGTAAAAGAAAGAATTATCAGTGTATATTTTTCTATTGTGCCATTCACCATGCAAAATTGCACAATTTGTTAGGCGAGGTTTGGTGTTCATCGCAATGGAAACATAGGAGGTTCATAAGAAAGTTACTGAGGGTAGCTATTTCATGGCTTACGGAATATTTGTAGTTAAAACTCGTCCGTAATTCAGAAAGAGCGTAAAAAATTTTAAAGTGTTTTTTTTATTTATTAATTCAAAATATAGTTTTCATTGAATATTAATGTTTTATTGAAACGGAAGAATTTATAAGTGATTTTTTTTTTTTTGGAAATATTAAATCCTGAATAACAATAAAATGAGAAGAAAATATATTTCAAAATAAAATTATTTCTCATACTAAGCCCCTGTTTGGTGCCGATTAAAATCTAGATTTTAATTTAAATTAAAGTTAATATTTCATTTCATAGCACATGTTTTATGATTACGACAACTTTTCAATCATATATTTCATCAATTTCTATATCTATTAAATATCTGAATCTTAATTTCCATCAAATAGGGGCTAAATACGATGAATTCACTATGCAACGCATGATTTCACTACACAATTCATATTTTGAGATTCTCAATTTATGATAAAAGCTTATACTTCTAGTTTATGAGTGATTGTTTAGCCCTTGTTTGACATAGCTAAAAATTAATTTTGTAGTAATTTTTGATAAAAATTGACGAAAATTGAAAAGTCGATAAAAGATGGGAGTTCCGTGAAATGTGCAATTAAGTTAAATTTATTGACCAAAATTTTTAATTTACAACAAAAAGGGGACATAGTACGTATATACAGCATATATCTTCGACTGTTCAATATTTGAGTTAACAAAATAATTTCCACATGCTGACATGCATACACTTAGACATTTATAAGTATTGAGTTTCATTCAACCGATCACTGAGTATTAGACATTTATTCGATAAGGACATGTGGCTTGAGAAGTAAGACTTCACACGTTTTTGTTTGATAAAGAAGATTTAGCGTATGATTGATTTTATTAATATAAAAGTTTGATAATTTGAAAGTCGAAGATTTTGTTAAAATATTCAGACAAAATGTCACACAATCTAATCAAGTTTCAATCTCAGTTATCCATTTTTCAGTATTTCCTCTCACCCTGAGAATCCTATTAAGTATGCACATAGACCACTTATAATTACTGGTGGAAAAGAATAAATGTTATGTTACGTCTCGTATACTGTTCGTGAAATTTCGCAAGTGTACGTATCGTGATAAGTAATAAAGTGAATTTTTTTAAGTCTGAATATCGTCTCACAGAGACTATTATCTGCTATAAATTTTTAAACGAATTTAGTTTCAATTTAAATTAAAATGGTAACTAATAATNCTAATAATCAAATCAAATTTTGTTTTCCAAGCGATATTTTAATAAATAAAATAACGAACTATTTAATAAAATAATAAACTTAAATTAAAATTGTAAATAATGTGATGGGGTAGTTAGGATTTTCGATTTCACTTAGGTTATTTATCATACATTTAATTCCAATTTATTCAACCATTTTTCATACGTGTCAACAATCGAATTAACCTATTGTATTTGGTGATTTCTCTCAAGCAACACTATTTCTATTCATAGCCCGAAACCTACGTATCTCTATGTAAAACTCACACACATATAAACACATTTATCTATAGGAATTCAACAAAGATCGCATAGTTTATAATTATCTCTCGATCTCTTATAATGTCTATGTCAATTATTGCACAAACTAGAATTATACATCATCTCTCGATCTTAATATTATCCCTAAATCAATTAATTGTTATGCAGCCGCGGACAATTAAAGCATTAAACACATAATAATTAATTAACAAGCATTAATTTTTTTTTTTTTTGAAATTAAACATATAATAAAACCTAAGCTACATATCAATCTCAACATAAAAATATTTAGTCATTCATAATGTTAAATTTAAATACGCAAAAGTGGAAAGAAATCACTAAACATTGATGAAATGTGAAACTTTATAGCTAAAATTGAATTTTGCCGCCGCCTCTATGCCTGAAAATATATAATATATATAAATAGCCACTTCGTATTCTCCAAGTTTCTGCCAAGAATAGTTGCCTTGATTGTTGACTTTTCAATTTGCTTTTTTTTTTTGTCCTTTCTCTTTTTTCTAGCGCAATTGTAGAGGTGGCAAACGAGCCGAGTCGAGCCGGCTAGTTTTGATGAGCCCGAGCCCGAGCCCGAGCTGAGCTCTGCTCGGCTCGTTTTTTACGAGCGGCTCATGGCGGCGAGCCACGAGCGGCTTGTGGGCTTGCCCAAATTTTTTTTTCTTTTTTTCCAAAAAGGTTTATCTTAAAAAAAAACGAGCTTGGCTCGGCTCGAGCTCGCCAAGTACCCATTTTGGGCGAGCTCCGGGCACGAGCCGAGCACGCTCAAAATGAGACGAGCCGAGCTTAAGCTCGACTCATCTCTAACGAGCCATAAGCTCAGCTCGTGCTCGCACAAGCCGAGCTAGTGTGGGCAAGGGCCGAGCCTACTCGGATCAACCCATTGCCACATCTACGCAATTGTTTTCTTCTCTCTGTTGTGCCGGCTGCCGAAAAACTATTATATCTTTTCTCAATTATGCCCCTTCTTTTAATTTTTTGTTGAGGCTCTATAGGTATATATAGATATATCTACCTATCCTAATTTACCCCAAACTCTCCTCTTTTAATTCATTCAATAAAAGTTCAATTGAGGCTCATTTAATGTATTTTTTTTCAAAGCAAGTCCTTCACTTTTCAAAGTACGAACTGTAATCTCCAAACTTTGTCTCCAATAATTAAGTCCTCGTACTTTGGATTTTTTCATTTTTCTACTATTTTGTATTCGTTTCCTTCAAATTTTCAATAAATATAAAGTTTTACTTACAAAGTACAATTTAACATAAATTAGGTAAAATGTTATTCAAAAAATAATAAAATATCATAATTTAGGGTCACGAATAAGTATAAAAACTACACTTATCATATACCGACACTACAAATCATCACACACATGTCAAACAATTAGTTATTGAACGGGCTCACGCTCCACATCATCTCCTATCTAATCCAGATGATGTATCACTTCGCCGAAGTGCCATGCTACCCAATCGAGGTGAGATATCAAGTCGTCGAAGTGTATGTTTGTTGTATGAAGAGGTTTAAAGGTAGTAAGCCTCTTCCTTAATGGAATGCAACCCTCACTTCACCTCTCCTCCTCTCCATTGAAAGATCCATTGTACAAATATTTTTCCAAAATAAATTTTTCTATAATTGATTGATGCAATGTCTCTACAACACACCTAAAAGTCAAGCACTAAACTACTTGTCAAGAAGTATTAAATGTCCGTCCACCTGTGAATTGATTGATGAACACTTAGGAGGAGACACTTCAGCCAGTAGATGTGACCACGTGTCTCCTCATCTAATGGTCCTCATCACTTAGTGTCGTTCTGAAAGGTAATGCTATTTACATGTTTAACCATACATGATATTGACATCTCCTTCTCCTTCTCCTTCAACACATATATTCGTCTTGTGGTTTACATTCCACTTGATATTTTCATTGTTGTAGACCGACTTAATCGTTGGAGCGCTTGCTATCGCTTCCATCATATTAAAGAAGGCCATATGTGAGTAACGATTTCATCTTAGTGTGCAGGAGAGTGTCTATGTGAAGTTGCAAACTGTTGGTCACATTGAAGGTCCATTTTTCGAGGTCAACTAGTTCAACTCCTCAATTAGGATAGCAACGGGAGGGACGGGATGACCCTCCTTAACAATGTTTTAACTATTCTTGTTATTTAAGTCAGCCAAATCGTTAATTGGAGCAGATGGACGGAATTATCAACTTGAAAACACATCATATGACTAGGTGATTATCTCAGACGACGATGAGTTATTCAAAAGAATCTCGAGTTTTTCATAGTTGGCCTAACTGGATGAACCATAGGACAAATGCAAATGATCTTCATGCGATGGCGAACTCATTGTTTCTCAACCAATAATCCCTTTACCTGACTCCATTTCTTCGGGTACCCATTCCGGTGGATACTCATTGAGGTCCAAATCAAATATTTTAGGAACTTTCCCTTAATCCCTTTACAGTGCCGCCTATGACCACCAAGGGCCTGACCCTTTGAGAAAATTCTGTTACAAAGCAAACATCGGTGGCCTAGGCTGCGGAACGGCTGATCTTCACACCCAACCACTACCACGTCCGATGCTGAAAATTCATTATCTTCAGCCGTGGCGCCACTCTTGTCATGGTGGGCTTTATGGCCACCCAATGCCTGGTAACTCTTGAAAGATTTATTACATATAGTGCATACATGTTTCTTGAACAGTTCCTGAGAATACAATAATTTGGCTTTGCCATGTATTTTCTCCTTCCAGTTTTAGACCATCTAGTTAATAAATCAGGACCGAGGAGATGCCTAGATGGACAGGGAGGTGGTCGGGATTCTCTTGGCCACTTGATCGGACAAATTTTGAGGTCAACAAAATCATTTCTTTTCTTTTCTACTGCATCATAGTTCATATTAATCACATACTACTCTGGCAAGAATTCAATGACGTTAAGAATTATATTTTGGAGGAGAATAAGTAGCAATAAGAACAGGAAAGGAAGAGGTTCTTTATTAATTAGTTAATGTTACTAAAATTTATAACCGAATCTAAGTTCTGTCATCTTTAATATGTCGTATTCATTAATCACTTAAATGCTAAATTCTTTCTGCTATAGAATCTAGTAACTAAGTATATCAGCTTGTCATGCTCAATCGTCCATGTCGAACACTTGCTAGGATGTTGGATGGTTTGGTAAGGTAAAATTATGGCGCAGAGTGAGTATGAACAAAAAATAATAGACAAATTTATAAAGATTCATCAATTCAATAAGAATGCCGATAATTCGATAAAATCAAGAATGTATCTTAGATACAATTTTTGTTCAATAACTAACTGCAAGAAATTCCAAAATTTTCCAAAGGGAACTAAATATATGCTTATTTTGAGTTGCATAATCAATATTTAGCTAAAGAAACCTCAATTCGTAATATTTTCTTCAAACTGCACCTTAGTCCTTTGAGTTTTTGAAATTGCAAATTGATCCTAAATGCCAAAATTACATAAATGGATCTAAATATCTTATAATTATTATCCTCAAAATATAACTTGAACATGCGACTTTTCCTACATTTTAGTTAGGTCCCTGATCTTTTCTAATACTGCAATTGAAGTCCTAAAATCATTCTTTCATTCAATATCTTATCGCAAAGGTATCGCTTTGGTCCCTCAAGAGTTGAAAGATCCAATTCGATCATCAAGTTCTCAGGCCTTATATTTTAAATCACTCATAAAAATTCGAGGTATTAGAATTTCATCCGGCCTTTATTATGAATAGGTTAATATAAGTTCCCCCTCTTCAAGCAATTTCTTGGTTTGGATCAAAATACAATCTTTGAAAACTGAGTCGAAGCATTGAAATCATTATCAATCACTGCTAAACGACAAAATGACACCAAAATAACATATCGATATTTATTATTTTATGACCTTGCACAACTTTGGTAACAAATTGAGCGACAAATGTTCACGAACGGAACAAAACAACATTTATTATTTTGTTGTGTTACACGACATTACTAACAAAATGAGCAACAAAAATATTATGTCTACTATATTGCGATTGAATATTCTGACAATGACACAAGCCGATATTGTGGTAGTTGAGTGAGAATTGTGGTTTTAAAAGTAGAAAACTAAATGTGAAGAGGCTCCAAAAGGGATAGACGAAATGTACAGAAGTTCCCTTTAAAGTTTTAAATGTTGAAAAGTAATTGTGTAAGGGCAATAGTTTGATACATACAACAGTTAGAATCCAACTGTGTAATTTTCCCAATTTAAGTAAAAGTTGACGAGTTAATTGTCCCAATGGTAACCGACCTTTTATTTGTGTCTTCGATTGTTCACTGAATTTTAAGATGTCAAGTTTTGACTACTAAAATTATCGAAACGTTCGATGTTACCACTGACATAACATTCATTTCAAATCTTTAACGAAATTAGTGACATGACAAACGGAATATACATGTGGCGTTATGTCACGTCATTAATAAATTGTTATGTCTTCGATTGCTTGCTGAACTTTGAGGTGGTTGAATTTTTTGCCAATAAACTTATAAAAATGACGTCTGCGTGTTCATTAAAAAATGTGTACCGCAAGCACACAAGTTGCGTAAAAGTAATAAAGTAGATAAACGATTTCGATTTGCCAATCCCACGAGAAATGAGTACTCAATTATGCAGTTGTTCGATTTCATATTTTTGTAAAATTTTAAGCTATTTTCATCATTTGAAAAATTCAAATTTATTGTGTTTTTCTTTGTTAAAATTAAATTAGAATAAAATTTAAAATTTGCAACGAAACACACAATAAACTTAATTAAATGAATTATGCAATGAACCAGACAATTAATTAAAATTAGGATTTTTGAAATCAAACACACAATAAATTTAATTAAATGGATTTTGCAACGAAACACACAAAATTTTTTAATTAAATGAATTGTGTATTTTCAAATAATGAAAATAACTTGAAATTCTATAAAAATATGTTAAAATTAAATTTAACTATTGTATAATTGAGTAATAATTTTTCGTGAGATTGATTAACCGGATTCATTTATCCACTTTATTACTTTCACCCGATCCGTGCGCTTGCAGTACACATTTTTTTAACGAAGTAGCCAAAATTCGACCACCTCAAAGTTTAGTAAGCAATTGAAATTTTTTTTTTCAAAATTTAGTGAGCAATCGAAGGTATTTTCTAACGTTTAGTGAGTAATCGAAGAAGTAACAATTTATTAACATCATGATATGACACCACATATGCATTTCGTTTGTCATGCCACTAAATTCGTTAAAAGTTTGAAACGAATGTAATGTTGTAAGTAACATTCAACATTTGGATAAGTTTAATGGCCAAAATTCGATATCCTTAACTTTAGTGAGCAATCAAAAATACGGATATAAGTTCAATGACTGTTAGGACAATTAACTCAAAGTTGACGCTAGTTTGTCTGTGTTTTTCTTTGTGGTTGTCTTTATCTCTTTGATTTGATAGTACTAAAAATACCGACGGCCAGATTTACTTTAGAATGTTAGTCCTTATCCCTATTCAACGCTCCAGATCATCCCATGTTGTTCAACTCAATCCTCTCTATATATTTCCACTTCAATCCCTCTTTCTGTCAATACTGTTCCTCCTCTTCTCTCTAAACCGCTTCAGGCGATCCCATCCATCAAAATCGTTGTTCAGAATACTTTTTTCTCCATGTGTGTATAAATTATACAGTATAATACAGGTTTTGTGTGTAGAAATGGGGAATGCAAATGGAAGAGAAGGTGGTGGCGGTGCGGCATCGGAAAATTCCAACCACGCTCCGACGTCAAGCGTTAATTCGGCTGATTTAATGGCGAGTTCTCCACCTCCTAATCGCCGCCAATCTGGCTCTCCTCTCTTGTTTACTCCTCAGGTTCCTTTTTCTATTTGCATTTATATATTATGCACGTGCTTTGTAAAATTGAGCAATAAAGAGATCAAAGAGTAAGGTACGCATTTTGAAGAGTAGAATTAGATTACCGTCTCCTATAGCTGTAATGTGTGAAAAAAGCCGAGGAGCTTTTGGAATGGTTTAATTTGGAATTTTGATCAACATAACTACATAAGGCGTGATATGTGGGAATAACAAGTACGGATTGCAATGCTGTGGTAAAATATTTGTAAATTTTTTTAATCTTGTGGCAAATTGAAAACGAATGCACCGAGGAGCTGCATCTGTTGTGGGGTTGCTTATTTTCGACTGATGCTTGGGGGTCATCCACTCACACGTGTGTTTCTATATGGTTTTCGACCTTGTGCAATCTGACAAAATTTGTATACAATCTCTATGCAAAGGAGTGTTTTTGCTGCTGGGGTTGCCAATTGTCTTTCATATCTGTGATTATTAACATCATCACTCTCCATGATAATTTCTTAGTTTACATTTATTTGTTTCTCTGTGCAAAGCTCCATTTTGATGGATCGTTTTACACTATTAATATCTTCATCTTATCAGGTTCCAGTTGTTCCTTTGCAGAGGGGTGATGACCCCCCATATCTCAATCAAATGCCGCAGAATGAATATCGGAGAGCTGCTGATCACCCCCTTGGACAAGGTGTGCCTACTTTGATAACTTGGAGCTATGGCGGTAAAGATGTGGCAGTGGAAGGATCTTGGGATAATTGGAGGACAAGGTGAATACTTTGTCCGACCATATTTTCTTGGTTTTGTGTGCGTATGAGTGTCAATGTTGCTACTTTTATTAGAAGGGAAATATTAAAATCTGTCTATTAATCACAAAGAACTGGTTTTTTTAACTTCTAAGTATATGAAGTATCTGCCCGCAGAAAGATACTCCAAAGCTCCGGTAAGGATCACTCGATTCTTGTGGTCCTGCCATCAGGCATATATCATTACAAGTTCATTGTGGATGGCAAATTTAGATATTCTCCAGATCTTCCATGTGAAGCAGATCAGTCGGGCTCTGTCTGTAATATCCTTGATGTCCATGTAAGTTAATAGTTCACCTTTTGCAATTTTCTTTCTTTTTTTTCCCTTGGCTTTATAGTCGTTAAGATGCACAGATCGATATTAACAGACGAATGGACATATGATATCTCTTTAATAATTTAAATGGACAATTGCACTAACTTCCTGGATGAAAACATATGTTCTCGTTCTTTTTTCATTGATATGGCATTTTTCTTTTTCACATTGCCTTCTATGGCAGTTAATTAGTGTCACTCAAATTGTTTAGACTATTGTCATATATGTGAAGAGCTAATAATTTAATTTGGATGGCAAAGTGCTGGATCCGCACACCTTCGTATTCCAATTTCTGAGCAACCTTTTATGGAGAATTCACTTTTCTGATTCTTAGATTTGCCGTTCGATTCATGCGTTCTTTTTGAATAACCAAATGCTGATACCTCGATTGTTTTTATGTTGCAAATAATGGCATCGAGATTGTTGTGTTACTTGCATACAATTTCAACCTTTTGTGTAACATAGCAAGATATCTATCTGCATTGATTCAAATGCAAAGGTTCACGCATATATCTAAATCATTTGATTATTCAATTTTCATTGCCTGTCTTTATTGGGAGGTTTGTTTTTGGAATTTTAGAGATGGACTCCCACTTCAATATTTATCTTTTTTTTTAATAATTTTAATTTTTCTATTACTTGGAAAGAGAATAAAAAATTTCTCACTCTTATTCTACAACTAGCATTTAAGTTGTCTCATATCTTTAAATACAATCATTGTAATGAAGCTCTGATAAACGATCATAATCACACGCCCATGCATGCACACAAAAGACTTCGTGATTGGGTAGAATTTTGAGGGGTCGGTTTCTATTGTGCTTACATATCCATGACTACCGTCAGAAAGAAAGAGTAGGCGCCGTATAATTTTGTGCGAGAGAGTAATGGGAAGAAACATCCATTCAAACCCTTTGCATTAATATAGGTTAATTTTAAATTATAAGTAAATGCTTTCTTGTCTAATCGTACATCTCACTTTGTCGTATTCCTGCTAAAGTTGAGTCGCATTCTTTTTTCTTAATAGAGTTGTATTCATTTGTTGTTTCAACAGGATTATGTTCCAGAGAACCTTGATAGTGTAGCCGAGTTCGAGGCCCCCCAATCACCAGAGTCGAGCTATAGTCAAACTTTCCCAGGAGATGAAGATTTTGCAAAGGATCCCGTGGCAGCTCCACCTCAACTCCATTTATCCGTTCTCGACTCTGAAAACTCAGATGAAACTGCTTCTTCTTCAACACCCAATCACGTGGTGCTCAACCACCTCTTTATAGAGAAAGGATGGTCATCTCAGTCCATGGTTGCTCTTGGTATGACTCACAGGTACCAGTCCAAGTACGTAACAGTCGTCCTATATAAGCCGCTTAAGAGGTGAACCTTTAATAAACGTGATACTTTTGTTTCGACATTTCCTTAACATGGCACTTACTACTGATGGAAGTGCTTGACAATCTTACCATGTATAAATTTCAAGCATTTTGGTTCAAGTATAATAGTTTGTGGTTATTTCATTTTCGCTTTATACTAAGCTAAGCTTGGCTGAAAATTTTATGTGAAATTGAGTTTTCTTACTCACAGAACCAAAGAAAATTATGCTAACAGTTTTGAGATTGTATCTCAATAATTATTGTAGAAGGACAGCAAACACTGAATTATGGCTGAGAGTCCAGCCTTACAAACTCCCTGGGTTTGGTTTGTACCTTATTTGAGAGAGGAGAAAACCCAAATTCAGTTTCTTGAGTTGAACTGAAAAAAGAATGGTGAATTTATAGCATCAAACATTCTCTAATCTTCTGTTTTTTCTTGCCACTGATGGTCTTAGAATTCTTTCTCATCTTCTCCTCCTGTCTCTTCGACTCGATCCTTTGTTTTCGCTTTCTGCAATTCCAAATAATTTTGATGTGTTAGTATAGCTTCAACTTTTGCATTTCGTAGAAGAGTTGAGGAAGTTCTTTTGAGTATAGGCTATTCAAACATGTTTTGAGAGGACTTTGCCTAAGTGGACATTTAGTACCTAAGCTTTAAGGCACTTAATCAAGAATAAAGCCAAGTGTACAAAGCATTCACATCTCGAAACTTTTTAAGACTAAGTCGTACCCCTGTCTGTGAAGACGTGGCCTCCAACGCCTAGATTGACATTTAGTACCTAAAATATGGAAAATGTTATTGGTACATAATTGTACCCATAGGACACCCGGCACCCTCCTATTGAAGGTGTTGACCCATAAGGGTGTCCATTATGGACACCCGTCAGCATTGACGGGTGTCCATTATGGACACTCCTATGTCTCCATAGCACAACCCCTAAAATATACTACCCTTAAGAAAATGTAATTTTTTTTTTAATATAATTGTACATTAAAATAATGGTTTAAATAGAATTAATTTATATATATTGATAACAAGGTACGAGTTAAAATAGAAAATTAAAAAATATCTAAAATTTCAATAAGGAAAATAATTTATAATTTGGGACAGACAAGAAAATTAAATCTATCTTAAAGGAGACAGAGGTAATACAAAAATTAAAAATAAATAATTAATATTATTCGGACGTTTACTATTTCATTTGAGATCCAAGTCGAGAAAACTTTCTTTAAACAACTAAATTTATTATCGGTATCACTTCAAAAATATTAAAATTAAAATTGGCAATATCACTAATTTTTATAATTAAATAGGAGGAAAAACATCTCTAAAGTTTCAATCTGGATTAAATAAAATTTCATCGTATTTTTCAAAAATCAGGTTTATACTTTATTT
>CAIGRH010166260.1:0-16168 GCA_903798295.1 Fraxinus nigra | reverse complement strand
ATCGCACAAAACGTCTCTACATTTGGCATGTAGTGTGCAAAATGTTCTTATGTTTCAAATGTTTGCATGTTCACTCATATTTCAGTGTTTTATTGCGGAAAACGTCATTTCACATACTTTAACGTAAAATGACAATTATACCATTCTATATAAATAAAACAAAACAAAACAAAACAAAAGAATAAATTGTAATCTTACTCCTAAACTTTTTGAAAAATGCAAATGAGTCCAAATTTTATGAAAAAAAATTAAAAAATTTAAAAAAAATCTCTCTTCTCCTCCACCTCCCTCCGCCTCCTCCACCCCCACCATCGCCGCCAAAACTATTGGAATTTCACCTCTTTATTTCGACTTCATGATTTGGCTCGAACTTTTTCTCTCTTCTCTTCGTAGTGTGTGAGGAACGACATTTGATTCCAAAATTTGACAAACGAGGGCTATAATTTCTGCAATTGAACGATTACCAAATGTTGTTTGAGCCTGAATTTGAGTTTTCCCAAGTTGATTCGTATGTTGGGACACAATTAAGCCACAAATGGATGGGATAATTTCCCCTTGATGCGGACAAACAGTTCTTTATGTCAATCCAAAATTGTTTTCATTTGGCTGATGAATTGAAGCAATTGAGTCCTTACCCAGGGTCATTTTACCTTTAATTACATGCTGGTTGATGCAATTTGTAGGTTGGAGTTGTGGAGGGATGCCAATTGAAAGTGGATCAGACCAATTTTTAATGCGTGTGCACTGTAAAGTGTGGTTTTCCAATTCTGGGCAAAATTGACGATGACCAATGGATGCATCAAGTGCACCTTGAGTAGGCGGTGCTAGGGGAGGTGGACCGCAATCATGGTCTTTACGCCGGCCCAGAAAAATGAATTTGAAGTGATCGAATTTGCTGTTGAAGAAAATGACTGATTTTCAGCTTTGTTTGATGTTATGAACACATCTGTAGGAGCGCAATGAGAGTCCAATTGCATAGGGGTGAAATTCCAATGGTTTTGGCGGCGGCGAGGATGGAGTAGAAGAGGGAAGGAAATGACTTTTTTTTGTTATTTTTAATATTTTCATAAATTTTGGATTTATTTGCATTTTTTAAAAATTTTAGGAGTGAGATTGCAATTTATTCTTTATTTTTCTTTTCTTTTCTTTTCTATTTTATTTTATTTATATAAGAGGGTATATTGGTCATTTTACGTTAAAATGAGTGAAAATAACATTTTCTGCAATGAAATATTGAAATATGGGTAAAAATGCAAAAATTTGAAACGTATGAACGTTTTGTGCGATTAAGTCAAATGTGGAAGACTATTGCTAGTTCTTTGAAGGGGTTTTCTATTTAAGATAATACCAAAACTAAACTTAAACTTGGAAATACATAAATCCAATTCAAGAAATCCTTAGAAAGTTTACGACATTAATGGTTAAAATTATGTACTTTTCTATACTCCAAATCAACGATATGATCACTTCTGGCTTCTTAGCCAATATGTTCTGTACTTGTCTTGTAAGATACACCCTCAACACTGACTTATTAAGAGAACAATTCAAGTCGAAACAACCAACTTGGACAATCCAAATCATCTATTAAATTTCACATTAAGTAAGAATCATTTTTCAGACGATTTTAACCATACTATAATTCAATTATTTCAATAATTCTCTACTTTTCATTTTTAATATGTAATAAATACTAAAAAATTATTGTCATGTATGAATTTCATGTTATTAATTATCAATTAATTAACATTAACATTAATCTAGATTCAATAAATCTTGACTCCATAAATTTGATCTACGTGAATTTAGAGTTATTATATATAAATTTATTTTTATTCATGTATATGGGAATTTTAATTGATGTTTAAATTTATGTATTAACAATTAATTCTTATGTACCAAATATAGTATAAAATTGTTGCTCATTTATAATATTTCATTATCGTTAAAAAAATTGAATCATAAAAGTTNTCAATAATTCTCTACTTTTCATTTTTAATATGTAATAAATACTAAAAAATTATTGTCATGTATGAATTTCATGTTATTAATTATCAATTAATTAACATTAACATTAATCTAGATTAATAAATCTTGACTCCATAAATTTGATCTACGTGAATTTAGAGTTATTATATATAAATTTATTTTTATTCATGTATATGGGAATTTTAATTGATGTTTAAATTTATGTATTAACAATTAATTCTTATGTACCAAATATAGTATAAAATTGTTGCTCATTTATAATATTTCATTATCGTTAAAAAAATTGAATCATAAAAGTTGAGTTTTGAGAGTACAATTTTCTTCTCTTAAATTTATATCATAAATTTTTATTTGTTTAGTTCGTTTGAGACTCGTCAAATCTTCCAAATAAATTGATATCACATATTAATTTAACAATGCTTATAAAATATTTTAGAATAACGTGCAATGCACGTTCAACTCCAACTAGTTTCCTACAAAATTCACCTAGTTGTTATTTTTTTGCTTCTAATTGCATTCTTGTGATCTTGTCCTTTTTCCTCTTCGGGTTCTTTTATTTTCGTGTTGAAACACCTCACATCGGGGTGGTTGTGAGGCAAGTATACACGTATGAATACTTTTAGAGGATGTTTTGTGGAAATTAAAATTAGATTTTTAGTAGATTGTGATAAAAGTTTTTAAAATGTGTGGTTGAAAAGTTATAGGACTCATGAAAGATGTGGTAAATATTGATTGTTTGATTTTGACTTGAATTAAAATTAGATTTTAATCCGGACCAAATAGGGGCTTAATGTCTTGCTTATATATGTAAATATCAATCATCAAAGTTCCCTTTAAAATTTGTGTCTCATCCCATTCTGAAACATGAAAATGGTTGCTTCCATCTCCATTTTTATGTTCATTTTCTTGATATATAGCAACTTGTACATTACTATTTCCAGTCCAGTTTGTCCTCTGCCAGAATGTCCAGAGCATGCAATTCCAATATACAAAGAAGATATAGACATGATGCAGTTTGCTCTGAATTTGGAGCACTTGGAAGCGGACTTTTTTCTGCATTCTGCCCTTGGATATGGCCTTGATGAGGTTGCACCATATTTAGTAATGGGAGGCCCTCCACCAATTGGGGCTCAAAAGGCAAATCTTGATTTTCTTACTGAGAGTGTTATCACTGAATTTGGTTATCAAGAAGTTGGCC
This sequence comes from Fraxinus nigra, assembly GCA_903798295.1. Lineage (NCBI taxonomy): Eukaryota > Viridiplantae > Streptophyta > Magnoliopsida > Lamiales > Oleaceae > Fraxinus > Fraxinus nigra. The sequence goes on along the minus strand of CAIGRH010166260.1, from coordinate 12,984 downwards.
ACCTCAGGTCCATTTTTCTAATTTCATTTTTTTTTTATTTGGTTAAAACTAGGGCTGGACGTTGTATCCGCCAAACTGGGAAATTGGCTCATTTCGCGGTTGGCGGTTTGGTTTTTGGGCTGGTCTGGTATTTTAAAAATGTTTGAGCCCCATTCTCTCTCATTTTTTCTCATTACGGTACTCATTTTTAACCATACATTCTCCAAATAAAATAATATTACATACAAATCTAAAACTTTTCATCACTTTTTCATCACATTCTCCCATCAATCACTATTCAAAAACTAATTCTTCCTAAAAAATGGGGGCCAAACACATATATAAAATTTACCCTCGAAAAGTCGAACTGACTCGATTCAATTTGGATCAATTTCTAACTAATGCCGGATCTATTTCGACTTGGGATTTAACCCAACCCGAAAAGTTGGTTTGGTGATCGGATTGGGTCCATACCCAATCCATTCCGATTGGTGCCCACCGTGGTTAAAACAACGTAATTGATATTGAGTTGGATCTGACTTGAACTCCTACGAGTTAACTAATAATAATAAGGCCNCCTAAAAAATGGGGGTCAAACACATATATAAAATTTACCCTCGAAAAGTCGAACTGACTCGATTCAATTTGGATCAATTTCTAACTAATGCCGGATCTATTTCGACTTGGGATTTAACCCAACCCGAAAAGTTGGTTTGGTGATCGGATTGGGTCCATACCCAATCCATTCCGATTGGTGCCCACCGTGGTTAAAACAACGTAATTGATATTGAGTTGGATCTGACTTGAACTCCTATGAGTTAACTAATAATAATAAGGCCTTAAAAAGAAGTTGTGAAACCAGATCAGGTCAAGCCCTTTATGCTCTATACTTCTAGTCTCATGTATTCATTGTGCTTGAAACAATATATTTCTGAAGTTGATTTCTTATGAGTTAACTGTCGAACTCAATCACTTCTTGTCATCGCTCTTTAATTTTTCATTAATGTCGATCCTGTAGAGAGACATTCAAATTGAATTGCTTGATCAAACTTTAGGTTAATTCTTGTAAATCAATGGTTCATTATTCAACGAGTGATAAATAACCCTGCTCTTCTCCTCTTTTTTTTTTTTTTGATAAATAGAAATTGTTTCATTTTTATTTTGCAGGGCCATTAAATCAACTGTAGGTGGATTCCCAAGGCCTCTAATGGATCTTAGTCCCAAAAACTTTGCAAACTTGTTCAATGAAGCATCTGGATATGAACTTATGCCCCCTTTTAACCCTTATCGTGACAGCCTCAGCTTCATGATGGCTTCTTATGTAATACCATATGTGGGACTACTGGGATATGTGGGCACAAATCCCAACATCAACGGTTGTGTTACAAAGCGAGTAAGTTACCTCACAAATTTTGCACCTGTTTGACCCCATTTCTTAAAACTCATTTTCAATGACATTCATGAGAATCACAATAATTTATTTTTAAAATTACTCGTGTTATTAAATAATTGACTCTAATTCTTATTTTCTGTCTCAGCTTTTGGCAGGACTATTGGGAGTAGAATCCGGACAGGATGCATACATTAGAGGATATCTTTATGAGCGCTCCAAAGAAGTTATGCACCCATACAATCACACAGTAGCTGAGTTCACAATCCGAGTTTCCAAGTTGAGAAACCGGTTGGCAATGTGTGGAATCAAAGACGAAGGCATCGTTGTACCACCACAACTCGGGGCAGAGAATCGGACAGTAAGCAACTTATTATCTGCCGATTATAACTCCCTCTCCTATGGGAGGACTCCAGCAGAAATTCTCAGAGTTGTGTACAGTACTGGTGATGAGCACATTCCCGGTGGATTCTTCCCGGAGGGAGCCAATGGAAAAATAGCACGGGAACTTCTCAAAGAGCCATAGTAAAGACCCCAAGTATATGTTTGATGCATAATATTGAACGTCTACTACTACTATCCCCCGACCCCCCACCCCCACCCATCAAATAAGTGTGACTAAAGAAGCCTTGCTACTTTATGCATTCAGTAATTTGTTCGATTAATTTTTCCAGTATCTAAACAGAAATATGTGAAACAATTAAATATCTCAAAAGCACGTAAACACTGATTACACCAAAGCTTCACAAAAGGTCAAATAGTATCAAATTTTAATTGCAGACATTAAATTTCAATCCTAGCACATATATGAAGCTTCAAGCATAATCCTAAAATAAACCGAAAAAGCGCTCTGCATGACTTGAGATCAGAAGTTCACCAACCAGATCACTGCTGTCGAACTTCAACTTTCTTTTTCTGCCAGAGCCTATCAAGAGCACTGTCAGCATCACCCTGCAAGACATATGTTCCCCATTGGTAAGATGCTTAATAACAGGCATAACGATATGGAGGAGATGATGTAATATTTAGCATCAAAAGAAAATATAACTAAAATCTCAAACCATTTGATTTCTTGTGTTCTCAAATCTTGTACCCTTCCTCATTTACACAAGACTTTTTTTCTTTTTCTTTTGGGTGGGGGTGGGGGGAGCAACCACTTTTGGTCATCTCCTAGCACAGTGCCAGGGAAAAGAAGAAAAACAACTATGGATGTCAATGCCTAACAGCTGTTTTTAACTTTTTGGTACATCTGCAATTTTCTAATAAGAGGAAAAAAAAATTAAAAGTGTCCCATGCTTACCACAAGCATAGACACTCATTACACCTAAAACAAGAAAACGAATTTTGCTAGCTCGCTTTCTCAGGCATGACAGGCCCAGACCATTTTATACCTCTAAAAACTTCATTTAGTACCAGATTGAAAGATTTAATCTAGAGTCGATAGATTAAATCAGTTTGTTTAATTTTACCATATTTAATATTAATTACAGATATCAAGACGAGTTAATTTAAATATTATGTATCCACATTATATTATTAACAAATAATGAAATAAATAAATAATTGACTTAAAAAGAAAAAGAACTAGTGGTTCTAGCATTTTGCACTACATAGCAGCAGCAAATTTCCTTTCCTTGGTTGGGATACCAACTTACAGCAACAATAATAATTGCAGCTCTCTCTTTCATATAACAAACAAATATCCAAGATATTCACACGATTACAGGTGAATGTCATAGATCATAAGATTTCTTGCTTTATAATGAAAATATATATGATAAAACAAAGAAAAGAGAAGAAAAAACATGCTACAGCCTGTGGCCCACAAAATCTGTTATATTTTAACATGGCCAATCGATGGTTAACGTTTGAAATATACACTAGATTTCAAATTGATTGAATCAAGAGAAATTGATGAAGTAAAATAGATTAAGCACCTATTTGGTACACATTAAAATTTTCATTCTCATTCTTCTACTTATTTTCAACCACACATCCTTCAATAAAATAATATTTTTCATCACATCAATAACTTTTCCTTCTTATTCAACCACACATTCTCCATCAATCTACTATTTCAAAATACATTCTTCCAAAATAATGTGGCTCAAACACACCCTAAAAAAAATACATGAGCTTGTTCTACAAAATTCTGAGAAACGTGAGCTTACATGGTAAAATAAGAAATCCTTCCAATATATGATATTCACCAATCACCGGTTGTATATATATTCAGAAAATTTATTCTTTTCATAAATAGAGTTGTTGTTGTCTTGTAATGTAGCTTGCTTACTACTGATATGATGGAAATCCAGAAAACTGAAAGCAAAGGGAATTGCGACTGTTGAATTAGGCTCCAAACAAGGGTTAGTAAATGTAAAGTCAAAATACGAGCAATGAAACTTCTGGGAGTGGGATGCAGACTCAGGTCGAATTGAACCACTACAAATCTGGTGTTGTTTCTTACGTTCTGTACTTCTAGGATTTTCTAGGCTCATTTGGTTGATAAATTGCTTGTGCTTGTGCATATGTATTAATACATTCAAGTGGTGGTTTTTGGAAAGAGATGACGTTCTAAGTTAGCTGGGTCTGGAAGTGGAAACACTGTTTACTAGAAGCAGAATTTAGCCCCATGTTTGGTACACATTAAAATTTTCATTCTCATTCTTTTTTCAATCACACATTCTTCAATAAAATAATTTTTCATCACATCAACAACTTTTTCTTTTTTTTCAACCACACATTCTCACTCAATTTACTATTCAAGAATACATTCTTCTAAAATAATGTGGCTCAAACACACCCTTAAAACAAAAAAAAAGGAAAGTAAGTGTTTTAATCTATTGATCCCTCCAAACTGAATCCCAATAAGTTGGGGTAAAAACAACGGGAATAAACAAAATAATACCAACATCCATTCTTATCAATTTACTTATCAATAAAACCGTATTTTCAACAAATTATGATAACAATAAAAAGAGTAACTCACACAAATAACTACCACTTTTTATCGAAATATAAAACGGCAGAAATTTGCAGCATGTCAATTCCAAATTGGCAAAACTGGGGAAAATATTACCTGGGCGCGAACAAATCCACAGAGAGCAAAGGTGGAGAACTGGCCAGTGTATCGGCCAGTTTCATCCAAATGTCCAACGTTGATCTGGACAGAAGCATGATCCTTAGAAGTGATCAGCCTGTTTGTGGCGGAGCTGCACCACAACCATAATTAATGAGCCGAGAACCCATGTGAGCACATTTAATTGTAATAAAAGTACCAACAGTAGCTGTATAAAAAATATGCCTACCACTTCCTGGGGATGTAGAGATCCATGTTTTGTCCTTCATCATTCTGCATCTTCGCTAATTAACCTAATACTCAAGGAATTCACAAAGCTGAGAGCACCTGAATCCACAGAAAACCCAATAAAATACCCAAACAGAAAGCAACGAGCTTATTACATGTGCCCATTAGCAATCTATAGACTGAAACGGCAAGGAATTCAGCACTTTTTTGCCTAGATACATTTCAAACAATAAACCAGTCTAAGATTATTATAAATTATCAAACTAAAAATAAATGAAAATCTGTTAGGTTTATTGTTAATTTCATTGTCGAATCCTGTTCTGCAGAGGCCTGAGTTGATTAATACTGATGCACATAATATATTACCAAAACATTCTTCAAAAGTCCATCATAATGAAACAAAATTTACTTCACCGTACAGGAGACTTCATTGCATTCGACACCAAAATAAAGAAGGTAAAACTTTGCATCGGTAACTAACATAATAAACTTATTAACACTTTAAACAAAATGCTTGAACAAATCTTTATCAGAAAAAACTCTCAAACAAAACTTGTCAATCAAATAACGTAAGTAAATATTGTTAGTTTCAAATTGCTGTATTAAATCTAAAGTGAGAAATTACAGCTATATAATAATACAGAATAAAGATACTCGTAGCTGTGTACTTATATTTCAATCTACATGCGGTTTATTAAGCTAAAGAAGAACCGATTTGAGTACCAGTCCCAGAATACGCAGGTGAGGATGAGAGAGAGAGAGAGAGAGCCGGTGCGGGGAGAAATCATCTTTTCACGAATTTATAGGTTAAGACGCAGAAAAAACCCTAGGGAAAATTACACATTGACCCCCCGGCCTTTGGTTCCTTTCGCAGATTAGTTCCTAACTCTCATTTATGTTTAATCCTGACCTTTAACAAGTGTAATAAGTTCATTTTGGACACAAAGCCATCAATTCAAACATTATAACTCAACATGTGTCAACGTGTTCAAGAAAAATGACTCAACGCCTATTTTAGGTTAAACTAAAAATAAAATAAACAAAATAGAAAAACTAAAATTACATTCTCCCAACATGACATTCTTGCAATAGACCTAATCTGCTCGTTAGACCCATCAAATGATGACAAAATTCCTCGGCCAGAATTGGAGAACGTGGTTCTTACTCCAAACTTGTTCAATTCCTATTTTATTTTATTTCTGTCTTACAACGTGAAAGGACCACTCTGACTTGGCTCGCATCGTTGCCCCCAAGCCCACCTTATGGGATCACCAATGAACTAATATTGCAACTTTTGGTTGAGAACTGTAACATTTGATATTGTGTTTGTAGGTGATAAACCAAATTTGCATGATTGTTGTTGGCCTCCTTTTTTTTGTAGGGGTGATGTTCAAAACTCAATTCCTTCTCATGTCTACGTAGCCTCTTCATGCACACTTGAAAAAACCATTAAAATACATGACCTTCTCAATGGTGAGGGAGGAAATCGTGAGCACTTCGACATAGGGTGTGGGGCATGATAAAGACGCGAGTCGCTAAGTAAAAAGGTATTTGAATTCGAGAGTGTGTATAGGGAGAATGATGTAATAGCAAAGTTACAATTGATTATATTAAATTGCATTACCTTAAAATGACATTAAGTGTTAGTTTTTACAGTAAAAGAAGCGGGATACTTATCGTTGGATAGAAAAACACGTTACCACATCTTAATGATCACCTCTCCTCCTATGCATCAATCCATCAATTATAGGTTGATTGTCATTTAATGTTTTTTTTTTTGAAAAGTGGCCACCCTAGAGTTATATGTGAACTCTGAAATATAGACTAACGATCTGACCTTAGCCACTCGTGTCTTTACAGAAGACTTGTTGCAAAGACGTCACATCTTTCAATTATGGAAAAATCTTATACAAGAGATCTCATGGAAGAAGTGAAGTGTGAGATGTCTTTATCAATCAAAAAGGTTAATTGCCTTGAATTCTATCCCTACCGCATGCGTTGCACCTGCCTAGTCGTGGAGGATCGACATCTTCATGACACCTCGACGAAGGTGATGCATCACCTTGACTACCTTATAGATGATCTCACCTCGACTAGATAGAATGGTAATGTCAATCCTGTTGCAAAATAGTTCCTAATTCTCAATTATGTTTAATTCTAACCTTTTAATAAGTGTAATAAGTTCTTTTTGGACACTCTCAATTCAAACATTGAATAAGCACGTGTCAAAGTGTTAAGAGTAAAAATGACTCCACACCTATTTTAAGTTAAAGCTAAAAATAAAATATACAAAATAGAAAAACTTATATTTCATTCTCCCAACATCACATTTTCGCAATAGACCTATGTCCTTTGTCAAGCCACCAAAGGATGACAAAACTCTTCAAACCGCATTGTCTCGTACCAAAAAAGGCAAGGATGGATAACATGATTCCTACCCCAAACGTTGATGTTGCCATAAATGCTAAAGGTTGAGGATTCGTGTGCAATTTTCTCAAAATCCGAGGGTAGTGAACCGACTAACTAGTCCGACTACCCGTGGACCGGCCTTTAGATGATCCTATTAGTGTTAATGGACTACCCACCCAGCTGTAGGCCCAACTAGGCTACCCGGCCTAGGAGGCACCCTTCCCGCCATAGATCCCTTCCACCATACGGAGAAGAAAGAGAGAAAGAGGGAAGGTACAATTGGAATTGCAGTTGCATCGTGAGAAAAAATGGAGTTCAGTCTGAGCGGGAATGCACTCAAGACCTTCGCTCGCTCTATCACGTGCCTCGCACGCATCGGGAACGAGCTCGTTCTTCAGGCCTCTCCTTCCCAGGTTCCATTTATGGCTTTTTACTCAGATTTTACACTGTTTTCTTCTTAAAATTTTCAAATTATTGACATCATCATATTATAAATTAGAATTGAACAGAAAGGGTTCAATAGGTTTAATAATATCATGTACTACATATGAGCATCGTGAGTAAATAATAGTTGATAACTCAATTCTGGGTTTGGGAAAAATTAAAGCAAAATGAAGGTATTCATAATATTTAAAGTGATAGAACCTCCAACGTTGTGAATTGAAAAACGTAAGCCATAAGAAGAGCTTGTTCTTTTCCAATTTTCTTTTTAACTTTTGGAGAATACTCTTTTCACATTTGCTTAACATCATCACCGGGTGAGATTTATAGGAATTAGGAGGAGGACCATTATAAAAGCAGATGATTTATTATAGGTATTGTAGCATGCAATCGTTTACATTTACCAGTATATCTGACTTTTTTTCCCTTTTCTTTTCTGATGGCAGCTCACTCTTCATACTCTTAACTCGTCGAGGTCAGCATATCAATATATTACATTAAGGCCCGATTTCTTTGATGTATATAGAATATCAGGTGCCCAGATGCAATGCAGTGTGCTTTTGAAGGTAAATTTTTTTTTTCTATTGACTGCTCAGTATTTGGATGATTTTTTATTGCGTAGGTTGGGTGATTTTATGCTGATATTGGTTTATGCAGGCAATCTGTTCTGTTCTAAGAACACCCATTGTGAGTATTGATCATTTGAGTGTGCTTTTGCCTGATCCTGATGCATCGAAGGTGCAGTGGACTTTGGACTGTGTTAATGGTAAAATGCCTTCTATCTCAATTTTTAGCTTCTCTCCATAACCTGGCTTTGATTGGTGGGATAATGACTAGATGCAATTTACAAGTTTAAGAAGATGTTACTTTCGAATTTACCTAAAATTTCATGTAATGCTATCTTATTAAAATAGATTCCTACTGTAAGCTTTTACCCTCCATCTCACACGAGATACCAGGTGGAATTTGATATGGAAAAGTCACTGAAAAATAGTTACATAGAAACTATCATGAATAGTTGTTTTTATACCTTCCACATAATCAATGATTTTAACTTTAGTTTAGCTTTCTCTTTTCAAATAGAAGTTTATCCTTTAGGAGTGATGCACATTAAATATGTACTCTGAACTATCAACTTTGTACGCAACATTAGTAAGTAGATATACATCTGATGATCATGCATGACGGTATAGTGGAAGTTGGGCCAATTCAAGTTGTTTCAGAAACATCATGGTACATTTGTCTGATATCAACCTGAAATGAGTAAAGTGTAAAAAAATCATTCTTTTTTTGCAGGTATGAAAAAATCCTATTGGATTACTTGCAATGTTGAACCTGACGTACAACAACTATCACTTGATCGGAGAAAGCTTCCCAGCAACTTCGTAGTAAGGCCTCGTGATCTTAACAGACTATTAGCTAATTTTCAATCAACCCTTCAGGAGATCACGTTCATTGCAACCCAGCCTTCTTCCTTACCTCTTGATGCTGCAAATGAAATTGGCGGGAAAGCTGTTGAACTCAGAAGTTACATAGACCCTACCAAAGGTAGGCTAGGCTATTGTCTATTTCCCTCTAACGATCTCAGTTTACTGTAAGATTCAATCTTATAGTTTTTTATTCCAGACAATGATTCAACACTACACACACAGTTGTGGATAGATCCCGCTGAAGAGTTTGTGCAGTATACTCACTCTGGGGATCCCGTAGATGTAACATTTGGAGTGAAAGAATTGAAGGTACTCAAGCAAACAAGCTAAATAAATTCACTTCTTTTCTGATATTGCTGTAAAGAGTTTGTTTTAGTTGTTCACAGCTATTAAATTTTTTTTCTTGTTCAAAATTCCAGGCATTTCTTGCATTCTGTGAAGGATGTGAAGTTGACATACACTTATATTTTGATAAAGCCGGCGAGTAAGATTAAGCTGCTTCCAGTTCTTTACCATCTTTATTGCCCCTTTTCCACACGCCTTCTCTCTCCCTCAACCCCAATGCCTTCCTTTTTATCCAATCTGGAGCATGTATGGAGCAAAGTTATACCCCAGGAAAAATTGTTGGCGACATTGTTGTCATAAATGTGCATAAATTGTGAAATCAGAATGATTGATTTCTGTATTTCTTGAATGATAATTTGCACACACTATTACAGCCTATTTATAGTACAATAAAGAATATACAAAAGGAAAATAATCTCCTAATTTTGGAGAAAAGAAACGTGCCGCAATTTACCTAATTAAATAGTTTAACTATGGAATGATCAATTTGTCTAACTATAGAATGATTTAATTAGGAATCAATTATGTTTTTCCTTATAAATCACTTTAAATTTTCTATACTCCCCCTCATGTTGGATCGTAAATGTTGATCATGTCCAACTTGCAGATAGAATCATCGAATTTTTTTTGAGGAATCGTTTGGGGAAGAAATCTGTAGTTTGTTCTTTTGTAGGGGACGTAAGTCATATAGATAACTCCGTCTTCAACTTTTTCTTTGATATAATGTTTGTCCACTTCTACTAGCTTTGTTCGGTCATGTTGAACTAGATTGATAAAAATGTTGATGGCTGCCTTATTATCACAATAGAGTTTCTTAGAAAGCTTTCTTGTGACTTGTAGTTTTTCCAAGAATTTTTATAACCATAATTCTTCCCATATTCCTTGTGCAACACCTCTAAAATCAGTTTCAACACTGCTTCTTGCCACTACATCCATTCAAAGGTACAGTAACCAGTAGTTGACTTCTCGTCTTCTGTTGATCTTGCCCAATCTGCATCTATAGCAATTTCCGCTTCCTTTCTTTCAAATCTCTTGGAAGATAGATCTTTACGTGGAGTCCCCTTTAGATATCTTAGGATCTTGTATACGGCTTCTGGGTGAGCTTTTTTTTTTTTGGTGAGTGCATATACTGACTTACTACGTTTACTGCAAAGGTGATATCAGGTCTAGCGTGTGATGGATAGATTAGTTTGCCTACCTGGCTCTAATACTATGAAATCAGAATGATTTGTTTTTGTATTCCTTAAATGATAATTTGTACACACTATTACAACCTATTTATAGTACAATAAAGAATATACAAAAGGAAAATAATCTCCTAATATTGGAGAAAAGAAATTTGCCTCGATTCACCTAATTAAATAGTCTATGGAATGATCAATTTGTCTAACTATAGAATGATTTAAGTAGGAATCAATTATATTTTTCCTTAACAAATCAATTCCGAATTTCTACAAATTGTATATGATTTAGAGCTAAAACATTGTTTCTGAATTATTGAAGTCTGTATATGATTTAGAGCCTTTACATTGGATCTGAATTGCTGAAGTAAGAGACTAGATTTATCTATTCATTATAATATTATCCTGTTTGACAACCATTCTTTCTCATTCTTTTTTTCTCATTATCATTTTCAACCACACATTCTTACAATAAAATATTGTTCACGTAAACCCAAAATTTTTCCTTATTTTTTAACTACACATTCTCCCAAAATTTACTATTCAAAAACTCATTATTTCCAAAAAAAATCTGTCAAATAGAGGCTTGATGTTATTGTATATGTGATTTCTTTGGCCGACCTTGTCAGGATACGGTGGGGATTTAATGTAGCAACTTATATGAAGTTACAACATCCTATTTTAACTTGAAGCATAGCATCAGTTACAATGCACATTCTAACACTGAGTTAATGATGAAAACCATGTGGATCCTTTTATCGGTTTTGTTCTTCCTTCAACACAACTTCTGACATTTTTTCTTGTCTTATATTGAGGGTTCTAACTTCCAAGTGTAACTGAAAATCATAAGTCACTTTTTTCCTGCTGCTGTTATTAACTATCTGTAACTGTTGAATATGTGTACACGATCATTTTGTTTTAGTTTTTTTACTTGTTTGACGCTCGATTTTGTGGTGCGGGGACATTAATTTTGACCTTGTTAACTGTGATGTGAAAATTGGAGAAACAGGCCAATCCTGATGGCGCCAAAATTTGGGTTCGATGATGGTTCTAATTCAAATTTCGATGCTGCCCTGGTGCTTGCAACTATGCTGGTGTCACAGCTCAATGGTGTGAATTCTATGGAACCTGCAGCAGCAGCAGCAGCAGCAGCAGCAGCCACTGCTTCTCATGGAACAGAGGCCCCAGTACAGTATAGATCAAAAGGAAATGTTTCTGAACATCCGTCTGATCACACCAGAATATGGTCTGAACTCTCAGGTAGACTAAGCTATTTTTTAAACTTCAAGACTAAAGGTTACGTGGTTACTTAAACTCCAACTGCCTACAGGAAGTGCTGCAAGAAGTGGTAATGGTGCTGAAGATAGGCAAGTTCCAGGGGAAAGAAATCGAAGTACCGATGAGCAAAGGACAACTCAGGGGATTGGGGCAATGCACATATCGAAAGATGGATATGCTACTGGAATGCCTGGGGATCATAATGAGTATCCTGATATTTTATTTTATTTTTCCAGTCTTATTGCCATGCTTTTAATAGGTTTGAGATTTTTATAACCGTAATGATACCTTATGTAAAATTGCTTTACCAGAGGCAAGCAGAGATGTGCTGCTTATGCACGGAACTAGTACGCACATGCTTTACTGTGCTAATGGAGGGAAAATATAGATTTATTGTCAAATTCTAGTACTGCTGTTAAAATTCTTAGTGGTTCACTCATGACCTGCTTGTTTAGACTGCGTGTGCATCAGATGTGCCATATCTCTGTACTTGTTCATAGAAAAGCATGTTGTCTCAGGTTTAATCTTTTAGTATTGAAGACTATTTTTAGAGAGATTCTTATTGCATTTTCGCGCTGCCAGTTGTTCTATAATATACAATGATAGATCATCATCAGGTTGAGGTCTAGAAATATTTCTATAAATCATACATGATTGTTCCATTTCCATGTTACGAAAATAAAGATGACACTTGCCATCGATTTATTGGCATCATTCAACAGTTTGAGGATCTAGGATGGTGCATCAACCTGAGGAGCCTAGGAACTATAGGCTTTTTGAGTGTGTTATATCTGCAATTAGAATATGGATTGTCCGGTAGTGATACTAATGCAGTCAAAAAAATATCTAAGCATATGATACACTTTAAAATGACTAATTTTCTTGACCGAATGCATTAGCTGCCATCCCATGCAAATGGATAATGCTGAACAGCCTCAAGGTTAGTTTCAGTGTGCAGGTTTTGCCTTGTTTATATTTTTTGGTCTATATTAAATTAACCATCATTTCTTGTGATCTTAGATGGGGCAGAACTGAATGGTCATGTTATCTCACAACGTCATCCAAGTAACTGGGTGGATGCTGATGAGGAAGATGATGAAGGGGATGAGACTGACTTATGTGTGCGCTCAACGCCTCCATACTATGAGGAATGATGACTATTTTGGATTTATGCTTTGTTCATTCAGAGTGATGATTGGGTACTGTTTTCTCTGGTAAGTGCAA